>JAKUCV010002969.1:35613-95885 GCA_028386065.3 Turnera subulata
CACTAATGACAATCATATAACGTTCCATGTAGGGTTCTTATGTGGGTCGGTCCAGTCCACAAGTTCTCTAACTTGTACCCGTATGTAGAATTCATATCTCATATAATTCTCAACATACGCTAGTCTTAATTTATTATTACAACCCATCCATAATAATAATCGACTAGGGACATTTAAGAATATAAAATATTCTAGGGTTGTAAATATGTGCAAGCGATTATCTCATAATCATATTTATTGGAATAACCTTAATGTATATACATGACTACAATCATCCATGGATTGGCTTTTGGCCATATTACTAACAAAGAGAAAGTGGTGGTGGTGGTGGTGGTGGTGGCGGCGGCGGCTGTTTGTCATCGTGATGGTTAATCTTTTCAGTTGACTTTAATTTTTTAAATAAGAATGGTTATTAAAGATAATATTAGGAGAAAATTAAGGAGAGGATTAGGAGGTAAAGTAGGATTATATGTTTAATTTGAGTAGGATTAGTAGATGGTTATGTTTTTTTTTAAAAAAAAAAAAATCGATAAATGAGTCTGTTACTCTTCCCATCTAAATTTGATTTTTTTAAAAAATTGTAATTAGAAGAGAAAAGGAAAAAGTAAAACTGAAAGAAAAAGAAACTAAAAATTTTGGTTTTAAAGTTGTTTGGGTATGGTTGAACCTTTAAAATCGGGGAGACTTTAGGCGAAAAATCGGGTCAATTCTTGGGAATTGAGTGGGACCGATGTCTACCACATGGAGGTGAAACGACGTCGTATATGGTAATACGACGTCATTTTGAGCAACGGGCAGCAACCCAATTTTGGACAGAATCCATGTCAGCACATACCCGGCCCGAGACCCATGACTGACCTGCCCGTTGAAACTCCAGGTACATAAATGTCTCGAGAAAAGTTCTAGGTACATGATTGACCCAACGTAAGAAAGTTGGGTACCAACTATACCAAAAACCTAATTTTATAACAATTCGACATGAAAAAAGTTATAAAAAATGAATGATATACTTATTACCCCATTTCATGGATTAAATATTAATTTCATTACTAGTGTCCACTAATTTGGTAAATAGTGATTGATATATTTATTACCCAAATTAAATGCTAATCTTATTATAAATATCCACTAATTTAGTAAAGAATCATTAGTATACTATTATCGGAAATCATGGATTAACCTATCTTTTCTTTAGCGTAAAGAATATCTTGCAATTTTGACTCCAGTTAATTTCTTTCTATATGTATAAATTATTTTTACAAATTACCCAAAATCATAGATTAACTTTTTTTTTTCCTTTTCGTATAGAATATCATATAATTCTCACTCCAGTTATTTTGTTTCTATATATAAATTATTTTTACAAATTGGAAAGGTAATAAAGAAAACATGCATACCGATTCTCAGGAAAAAAAAAAAAAAGATAACATGCACACACGATTGTTACTGTCTCCCTTTCTTCCTAAATCATTCCAATTAAAACTGTTGAGAACAGGGAGTCGCCCGGAAAACCGGGGAGACAATACGCGAGGCCCAAGTGAGTTCCATACGTGTGACCAGGACACCACTCTGTAACCCAAAACCTCAAAGTATTGGGTACATGGGTCCACTTCACTTTTCACTTATATGTTACTCACTTGGCCTCTTTCTCTCCGATGTGGGATTCACCACTCACACTTACATTCCAACAATCTCCCCCTCAAGTGTGAGACTCTTCCATATCGGACATTATCGGGCCTACTCCCCCTTCAACGGAAACATTTTTGAAAACTTTTCGCAACATCACCAAGAGCCCACTCTGCCATCAAGCCTGTTCCAGGAGCACGCGTTTGCCGATGCTCCAAGAGCTCATTCCATCGGGAGCCACGACTTAGAACTTCACTTAGGCCGGGGAAGTAAAGCCACTTAGAAGCATGCGCCTGCCGAAACCACTCTTATCTGGAGTCACGCCTTACAACTCCAATCGAGCTTGGTCCAAGAGCCCAACCGCTCTTCGTTCCACATGGGGGCAGCAGCCACGGGAACGTCACCATGTCGCAAACCATTCCGTCCTAGCCGAACCATCGGCTCCGCTACCACGTGTTGAGAACAGGGAGTCGCCCGAAAAATCGGGGAGACAATACGCGAGGCCCAAGTGAGTTCCATACACGTGACCAGGACACCACCCTGTAACCCAAAACCTCAAGGTATTGGGTACATGGGTCCACTTCACTTTTCACCTATATGTTACTCACTTGGCCTCTTTCTCTCCGATGTGGGATTCACCACTCACACTTACATTCCAACAAAAACAACTGGGATAATTAAACAAAGAAAAAGAAACACCCACCCTCTTTTTCCAAACCCACACCCTCCTCCTCTAGATCCACCAAATCTCCCATGAACTCCCTCCCATCATCCACCTTTCAATCCCAAAAAAAAAAAATTGAAGAAAAGTAAACTTCACAACTGTCCCCTCCTTTCCTCTGCACCATCGCACCGGCCACCACCAGCCACGGGTCCGGTTGCAGCAGCCAGAAGACACGGCACAGCACCGCTCCTCTCCACGAACCGCCACCTGCAAACAATTTCAAACCACAAGACAATCACAAGCAAGGAGAGGCCGTCCCTGTTGAGGTGCAACCGCCAGAGGCTCCGACACACACCGCCCGGGACGACCACTGGCCGTCGTCTCGGTTCGCGAGCAGATGGTTGAGGGTGGGAGTAAGAGGAGAGGAAGGACATGGGGTGATGGTGGCCATGACTGTGGGAGGGTGGTGATGGTGGTGGTGTGTTTGCTATGGTAGTTGTTGGGTGGGAGCAAGAGGAGAGGAAGGACATGGGAATGAGGGTGGAGATGGTGGTGGCAGTAGTGGTTTTTTTGTTTTTTTTTTAATGAAAATAATTTTTTTTAATGAAAAATAGTTGATAATAACTCATTAAAGAAAATTAAGGAGATAAAAAAAAGAAGGTAGTAAGAAATTAAGGAGCTCAGTAATTTGTATTCTTTTTTTATTTAATTTAGCAAGTAAAAAAAATTAGATTAGAGATACACAATTGAAATTTTAGGATGTTTTGGGTCATTTAACTCTTTCGATTGAACCTTTCGACCAGAGTAGGAACCACTAGGATAGTGGGCTGGACATACATCTGCCACATGGACTCAAAACGGTGTCACCTCGTTTCAAAACGACGTCGTTTTGAGCGGCGGGCAGCCGGTCAAAAAAGGGCAAAATCCATATCAGCACATGCCGCGCTCGAGACCCGTGACTGAACTGTCCGCGTAAATTCCAGGTACATAAATGTCTCGACAAAAAGTTTAGGTACATGATTGTCTCAAACCAAAAAATATAGGTGTCATCCAAATCCTGTGGGCGATTGGGTGGCTAAGTTTGTTGCAAATCATGTATGCCCCACTGATTGGCTACCTGATTCCCCTCCACATCTTGGAGTTTTATTATGTAACTAGTACAGTATCCCGTGTCTCTCACGGGAGTTAATAATTTTTCTTATGTATTAATATTTATTAAGAGAGATAAACAAAGTAGATTGAATTAAACAATAATTTTATCAAATTAAGAAAAGTTGAATGATAATTTGAACTAAAAAGAGAACCTTATATTACTATTTTTAAAAAGAAAGATAATTCTAAAAAAATAATTTAAAATAGATAAATGGAGTCACATGTCATTTACACATTTTTTAAAATTGACGTGTGTCATTACTTAAATCCCTCTTGAAAGATGTCTCTGAATATATATAGATAGATAGATAGATAGATATAATAGATTACTTCATAATAAGTCAATAAAGCACTTATGTTGCCGAAAAAAAAAGGAAAAAAAAACTCCTACACTAAAGTTATGAGCTCCAAGATTCTATGAAACCGCTCATGGTGAGTAAAGAAGGATCCACTCTAGGTGGCAATCAGAATTCAATTCCCTTTTGCGATTTCTTAAAGCCATGGAGGCCGTAGCATCAGGATAGAAGAAGAAGAGAGTAATATGACTATTGTCTAAAAGAATTTCAGAGAAGAGAGAGAAATCTAGAGAGTCATGATGTATAAAGCACACAGGATTTTATTCATAATGGGAGTTCTGATGCCCTCCAATGTTTACAAGACTCCCTTATATAGAACAACATACTTTAATAATACAACATAAAAGACAAACGAAAGTGGGTGATGACTCATCCTCCCACTTATTACAGCACACTCATTACATTCTAATAATACAGCACACTTTAATACTTTATCTCCTGATTTGCTCCTCCGAATTGCAATCATGATACATGTCCGTCATGTCGGAAGCATGGTCACTGTCTGAGTCAGGGTCTCGGGATGCCTTGTAAAATGCCGAGTCAAAGTTTGTGATGGGATCCTCATCACTTTGTGTGGACCTCGAAACAATAGATGGAGGTGGTGAGACAGAAGGCTGATGACAAAGCCATTGTGCCCAATTTCAAAGTTCAATGGGAACTGCTGGAAAAATATCAGCTGTGTGGCCTGCAACAGGTCTAGCAGGGGTGGAAACCAAAGAGGTTAAGGTTATATGGGTGTTCCCAGGGATTGTGAATCCATTGAGACTACAGAGAAAGCTTCTAGCCTCACTGGCTAGGCGGGGTACATCAGCAATAGTTCCTTCAATGGTTTTCCATATGTGAACAACTGATCGAGGGGTAATGGAGGAGTTACGCTAGATGTATGGTCGATAAAGTACCACATAAGCAGCAATAGTCTCTCTTTGTGCAGATGGGTGAGTGGCTTGAATTCGAGCAAGTTCTCTTCTCCACCAGGAGAGAGGAGCAAAAGTTTGGAGGAAGCACCAACACTTGGAAGTGTGGGCATTTCTATTCAGGAGGTGTCTTAGTACCGGATGTACAGGAATATGAATGAGGGTATAATACAGAGTGGTGAGACACCAAAGGTAATAATATAAAGATATAGACCATGATGTGGTGCCTAAGCTTGGAATGTCATGATAGGGAGTATCAATCAGGTAACGGGAAAGACCTAGGACATGAGAGATATCACCAAGTGCTTCATGAACTAGGGTTTTGAAGTGAAAGAGGTGATTCCTAGCATAAGTCTGGATACTATGTATGGTATTAGGTCTTCGAAGGATGGGTGGTATGACAGGTTCAGTGGCTGAGAGATTCATGGTATTCTGAACCTTATTTTCAAGAGGAGATGTGTTTCAAACAGGGGTAGCCATGTAAATAAAAAGAACGACTTGGGGAGTCTGGGAAGTTTGGATGATGGAGATGGTCTTTGGCCTGGAATGTAGATCCGCAAGAACATTGTGTTGGCCTTTTATATACTCCACATGGAAGTCATATTTTGCAAACCAGTCCTTCCAACGCAAATAATTGTTTCTCCGGGAGGGACATGTTCTTGAAATCTAAAATCTTTGGAAAGGAGGAGTTATCCATATGTACCTTGATGTGATGTCCAATCAAATGGAATTCAAATTTCTTGATCCCATTTTTGACTGCTAAAATCTCCTTGTAAATGGTGTGGTAATGCTTTTCAGAGTCTTTGAATTGTCCACTAGCATGCCCACAAAGATGTTTCACGTTGTCAATTTCTTCTAGGAGAATAACACCCCAATAATGGTCACTAGCATCGGTCTGGAGGATGCGTAGGCCCACAGAAGGAATCTTCAAGGGTGGAGGATTTTGGGCTATCCGTTTCAACTATTGTCTATTCTTGACTCCATGGTGGAGGTGTCTTTTTCAGCTTTTTTTTGATAAGGCTGAAGTATGGGTGGCTACCTTTGGGATGAAATTGCAAAGATAATTCACAATGCCAAGAAACTGCTGAACTTCTTTGGGGGACAGGTGTTCATCTGGAAAGGTGAGCAATTCCTGTGCAATATGTGGTCCTGGACTTTAGTGGCCTGGTGAGATTTTTATGCCAAGAAAATCTACTTGAGGTTGCCCAATAAAACTTTTCTTTTCCGACAGCATGATGCCATATTTTTGGACAATAGCTTGAAAGTCTTCCAATAATGCTCGATGGGATTCTTCATCTTTTGAAAAGAGAAGGACATCATCAATATACACCAAAGTACTGTGGAGTATTGGTGCAAATAATCTTGTCATTGCTTTCTGAAAAAGAGATAGGGCTACTTTCAAACCGAATGGCATGACTGTCCATTGATACTGAGCATCTGAAATACAGAAGGATGTTTTTGGAGGATCTTCTAGGTGGATACCAAGCTGCCAAAAACCTGCTTTGAGATCAAACTTGGAGAAGATGAAGGCTTCTTTGAGATGGACAAACAAATTTTCAATCTTCGGAATGGGAAACTTATCATCTCGTAGGAAATGATTGAGTGGCTTATAGTCAATAACAAGCCTCTTCTTCCCACGTAACTTTTCTGTGTGTTTTTCCACGTAGAATGCTTGGCATGCTCACTCAGATTTTGTGGGTTCAATCAGCTTTAAAGAGAGCAGTTGATTGCATTCTTCTCTTGCGAGTGCCAAATCAGAAGGAGTCATACCAGGATGACTGGCTTTTGTTGGATTAACGTCTTCATTCTTCTTAAAGGGCAAGGAGATGAAAAACTCCTTTTTTTTCCATAAAGGAAAAGGATGATTGAAATCTGCATGAGATTCTGCACAAGTTTTGGGAAGTAAATCACGAACTGCTTCAAAAGATGCTGGGACTTGGGCCAAAGAATAGATCTTGATAATGTCTGTGTAAGGCTTAAAAATCCTTTTGTACTTGAGTCCATTTGGTAAAATTTGAAGAGACTTGGCCTCTTGATAAATATCAAAACCAACCACTATATCACGACCTGGAAGATGTGAACCAAGAATTTTTACCCAGACAACACATCTAGGAAAGAATTGTATTCCTATGTTTCGCTTTGTGATCAGATGGGTTGTAAAGACCTTTCCATTTGCAGCCCGAAAATGTTGCTCATGCTTAACCCAATAATGAGCTGGTAGAATTTGTGGGTTCATGATACTCTTTTGGGCTCCTGTATCTATAAAACCAATTGCTGAGATGGGCTTCACATACTTATTTGGTAGGATTGACAAATTGACATGTGGACTGGTCAGAGTAGGCTGAGAGGGTTGGGCCATAAAGATTGGAATATCGTCCTTAGATGAAGAGGAATTTAAGCCTGAAACTTCATCATCTGTGACACCAAGTGCAAAAATGGTTTCATGATTCATTTCTTCCTGCTTAGAGTAAAGAGATTCAATATCCCCGTCAGAGTCATTAAGATCAATTTGCTGGATCATTTTTGCCGATTTGGCTGGCTTGACTGGACAGTTTTTTGCAAAGTGTCCTTTCTTTCCACAGATGTAACAACGATCAGTATTTTTCCCTTTTCGAGACTTCTTCTTGAAAAACCTGTGGCGACCGTTTGTTTTTCGAAAATGTTTCCATTTTCCGAACTTTCCTTTGACCTAGCTTTTAGGAAATCGATGTGATTGCTTCTTGCAGGAGCATTGTGTATCTTTGCATTTAATATTCAGGCTAAGGTTCTTGCAAGGTACCTTCATGGTCAGGAATTTAGAAAAGTTTTCCTGATTTTCACATAGTATTTCAACGGACTCGAGTACCAATTGATGAAGTACTCCAATCGTTGTTTGGGCAACATCATTCTTTTGTGTTGTAATCACTCTGTGAATCGAAGGTTGGAGCTCTTCTGGCAATGAAGTAAGATACGTCTGATTCAATGTATCTAGGGACTTATCATCCGTGACCAATTTCCAATAATACTTCAGCATTCTTTGGTAATGGAAATCAAGATCTTTCTTCTTTATGGAACAACACTTCTTCTGATGGAATTCAGATTCTTGGCGATTCTTGAGTTTTTTTGCGTCTCCAAGGAATGAGTAGAAGAAGTATGAAATGACTTCGTCAGTATTCTTGGCAGTGTGAAAATTTGCCTTCGACGAATCTTGCATCTTATTGAACCATTCCCATAATGTTCCAATGAATCTAGAGGTAAATTCCTTCAGAACAAGAAAGAGAGACTGTCTTGTGACTGTTCGATGGTTTTCAATCCATGCCCGAAATTCAGTAAATCGGGATTGCCATTTTGATGGTGGAATGTCATCGATAGTAAACCAGGGTCCCGCTGCTGGCTTAGGAGGTTGATCAAATGGATCAACCATCGGGGTATCTGTAGAAGTCTGAGTGTGGCCTTGAGTAGACTGAGCCGTATCCTGAGCTTGACCATAATCCGGAGGATCATCTAGGACTTCCTCAACATGAGGTTGAGTGGATGATGTAGCTGCTGTGGCCATACAGAGTTGAGTAATATCAATTTGTTCATCTTTAGAGGACCAAACTTCAGAAACTTCTTCTGAGTCTTCAGAAGATTGAGATTGTTGTTCTGGCATGGCTGATGTTGTTGTAGAAATAGCATACTGTGACATATGCCATTTTCCTGCTTGTTTAGAAGAAAAAGATTCTGAACTGTGTTCCTCAGAACTTTCCTAGGAGGAATGAATCCTTGATGAGGTTTTAACTCCAATAGTTGCAGTGTGAGATGGAGGAACTGTTCCAAAAACTAGAGGAGGAAAGGGAGGTACATGGGGCTGTTGGGGTTGTAATGGATCAAAGAAAGGGAATTGGGAAGGTGTCGGTTGGGATAGATAATGCGGAGGCGTGAACAAAGGTGAAGGTGAGGGTTTGATAGGTGATGACTGTTTTCTTTTTTGTCATTCAATCTCCCGTTGTTGAGCTCGCTCAACTTCTCTTTGGTGAATCTTAACAAAATCATCCAGATCTTCACGGAGTCGTTTCAATTCAGCATCCTTGCGACTTCGTTCTGGATCATGAATCAATCTTATGGTGCGATTGATTTCTTTGAGTTCTGCTTCAAGGGTTAAAATCTTTGAATTGAGCCATTTTTCTGTAGCCAGCAGGTCAGCTACAATGGCAACAACTTTTTGCTCTATGCGAGACGTGATCTGAACCACTTGAGAAAGTTTCTCAAAAATTTCTTTGGACTTATGATGATGAGCCTTAGAGGCTTGAGATTGCCAGTTAAGGACTTGTTCGACCTGAGAAAGAGAAGGTCGATGTCCATCAGGTTGGACTGTCTGTGGGGGAGTCACAAAAGGTCTAGCTGATATTTTGGAGGATGGATCCGTGGATGGAATGAGGGGAGGAAATTCTACTTCAGAAAACATCATACAAGTCTGAAGTGGAAGTGAGGGCTCCTTTTTTGGTTTTGCCTCAAGTGTACAAGAATAACCTTCTCTGGCCAACAAGTCTAATGCTTTTGCATAGACTAGGAGAGGTGGTGGAGGACTGAGTTGACAGGGACCGTTCCATGGAGCATCGAGATCATCTGGTCCAGGTCGTTTGTGCCTCAGTTGGCAACAAGTGGTAGGATAACTTCTCTTGGGCTTCAGAGTAACTGGGGGAACTGCTTCCAAGTCCAAATCAGATATCTCATCACAATTGCAACCTGGTTCACATGTGGTTGGGTCTACATCCCAGACAAAGTGGCTATTGACATGGGATGCATAGACGTGTGATCCATCGGGGTGAAAATATGGCACTGGAACTTTCTTTTCTTTAGGAGTGGGAACTGGAACGATCATACAGGAATGATAGAAAGAGGAGGAGGAAGAAGACGACTCAGATTTTCCATATGTCATCTTCATAGTTCCATCTAATTGCTTCTGGAAGGAAGACTCAAGAAATTGCACCGGTTGTTCATTTCGTTGTAGCTTTTCATAATTAGTAAGCCATTCCCGTGGGATTAGCTTTTCCAATTCTTCTCGAGGAAGCTACCGTGGTGGTTGGACAATAGTAGGAACAGATTCAGTATCAGCATAGATAAACAAGGGATCTGTCGAAACTCCTGGAAAACTGAGATTGATAGCATGATCTTGCAGACGATATACTATCTGATGATGCAAGGTTGCAGCTATGGAGGAAGAAGTCTGTTCAGCACCATATAGTTGAAGCTGAATCTTCAGGGCTCGTGATAGGTTTTCATCCAGTAAAGACATATTAAAATTCGGGAAGAACGTAAGCACAATACTTCCAGAATTTAAAGTAGTCAATACTGTTCCGATCACAGCATGCTTATAATTCAAGTATCGAGTATCTAACAACGAGAGCCTCACTGTAACTGGTAGACCTTGTCGTCCATGATAGGAGAGAACAAGTCTGATTGCTCCAAGATGGAGAAGAGAGTATCGCTGTTTTATCCATTGAGAGATAAAGGAGGAAGGGATTTCCAAAGTAACATACTGCTTAGCAGAGGATGCCTTCAAGACACAGTGATTCATCTTGGAAGACTGGATATATTCTTTGACAACAGGTCATCGAGAAGAAATCAAAGTCTTTATAGCTCGAGAGATGGAGCCTTTTTTAAAGACTGTATAAGGATTAACTAAAGGAAGAGTTAAATCCTCAATCTTGACCTCTTCTGGAACATGAGTAATTTCTACTAAGTGATTTATTTTGTGGGAGTGGGTTCATCTGATAGATTCAGGAAAAGAAATAGGTGAGAATGAGGTAAGTGTTTGTGGTATGGGATTATGGGTCTCCTAGATGTCACTCATAGTTGTTAAAGGTTCTTCTCTTACTCTTCTTAAGGAACAATAGTATTTCTTACTCCCTCTTCAGGAACTTTGGTACTATCCCCGAGTTCAAAAGAGACTACCGGACAAGGTAATAGATATTTGGTACGTGGCGTTGTGCACAAGCTCAGCCTACCCAACCATGTGGGGATCAGCTAGGTATGAGTTTCCAGCCGATATACCGTATATCCATTTCCGAATATCCATGTTCTTGGCTCCGCTACCACAGAGGCCGGGAGCTCCAGATTCTATGAGCTCCAAGATTCTATATAGGCGCAAACGAAAACCAACAATATTTGCTACAAACTAGGAAACTAGCCGACTATTGACTATTGACTAGGTAAAGTGGATAACAAAACCACTAAGTAACAACCTTGACCTATTGAACATTTAACACAAACACAAAGAACTAGCTCGCCTTTGGAAATTGAAAAACTTGATGGAGAATATGAAAACCTTACACAATGAACTTCATGGTAGCCACACTCTCGATGTTTCTCACAATTATGTTTTGCTACACATAATAATAAAACCCTAACACTTATTTATAAGGACTCTGACTTAACGGACAAGACATGACTTCTAAATCTAACTAGACTTGGACTCATAAAACCCATTAACATAAAGACTTCTAAACCCACTATACCCAACAAGTATTTTCCAAAGCATATTGTACTGCTGGCTGGCTTTAATAGATGTATCCCCTATTATATGAATGAAAGTTTAGTCCCATTCTAAAAAAAAAAAAAAGGTCAATAAAGCACTTATACTTATGTTGCCGGAAAAATAATAAAAAAAAGTCACTAAGCTTATGATTATTCCATAGGAAACAATGTCTTTATATACGTGCAAACAAAAACCAACAATATTAGCTACAAACTAGGAAACCAGCCCAGTATTGACTATTGATTAGCTAAGGTGGATAACAAAACCACTAGGTAACAACAGCATTTAACACAAACACAAAGAACTAGCTAGCTAGTCTCTATCGCCTCTGGAAATTGAAAAACTTGATGGAGAATATGAAGACAAATGCGAAGAATGTGGCAAATCCAGCCACTACAACTGCTACCACTCCCACCATATCTTTTCTGAAGTCAAAGTAGTTTCTGAGGAAATCTTCCACAGTTTCCCCACTCTCTAGCTTATCCTTTATATCTCCGAATTGTGTAGTAAGCAATCCGTACAAGGTCCACGCCACAGGACACAGCCGATAATACCATCTCCACCAAACCGGGATCCGCTGTTATGGACATAAGTGGAGAGAAATTAATAAACATCATTCCGGAAATGGTTTAGGGCGAGGATATACTAATTAAAATGCTTGATCAAAAGAGCTGGTCCAAACAATGCAAGTTAAAATGCTTGATCAAAAGAGCTGGTCCAAACAATTTAAAACTTACAGGCCTTGGGATAATGAATCCTGAGAAGAGGTTCCATAGCGAATAAAATACAGACGAAACTATGGCAGCAAGTGGCTGGCTCGGTGTCATGGCCACAACCATCATGCCATAGTAGGTGAAGTACAAGAAGGTGAAGAAGCTGAAGAATAGGTACCAAAACAACTTAGCAGCAGTCCAGTGAAATCCAATCAATGCATAGACTATTACACCATATACCACCGATTGCACAAAAATATAGGGAAGCTCAATCAAGACCTGCAACCAGGAAATGGAAAAGAAGGTAATCTATACGCACATTCATTCATTCCTCAGCTGCATGAACTTCATTAGAGTGTGAAACATTACTTACCTGTGCAAAGGCATAGGGTAGGGGAGAATACATTCCGGCGGCTCTCTCACGATAGAAGACAATTCTCTCAACAGCTACAATAGGTTGGGCAAAGGACGAATATGTGGTTCCGAGGAAGAAAACTGCAGCGTACATCGAACCCATTGCGTTGAAAAGATCTTGTCTCCCTTTCCTACAGTTTAAGGCAGCATTTCAGAATGGAAACATCATGTGTTGAGTTGGCATAATTTCCATTGCATTCAGTTTCTTGTTCTAACTTACGTTTTGGAGCCAAGCTGCAAGAAAATTGTCCCCATTGCCAAGGCTACAACAGTCGTGTATAGAAATCTTACAGCAGTGTACAAAGGATTGCGCCAATATGACCAGTGTTGCTTCCATAAACAGGCCTTACATTGTGTTAGAAATGGTTGACTGTACTTTGTAGGGAAATGAAGATCCTCTGAATTAGGAGCAGCTATGCTATATTCCTGAATAAGGGCCTGGTTCCTCCTGAAATTAATACAAACTTTGTTCAGCAACAACTGTAAGTCGATCTCCGACTCTGCAAATGAATGCTCTTATTACATGCATTAATATAGATTAGTTCAGGAGTGCACCCACCTGTGTAGTTCTGAATTTTTGTAAAGAGCTCCAAAATCCACTTGCAAAGCTGCTTCTTGAGCCGAGCTTGTAATCTCCAGCATCCAAGTTGCGGGATTGTAACCATCTTTATTTATTGGAACGCCCTCAATGCTCTAAGTAGGTAAATACTAGGAAGTGAAAAATTGGAAAGAATGTAGGATTTATTTTCCTGTACACGATGAGCACTTTACCTCAAAATAATTGATTAAATGGCAAGAATGATGACCCAGTGGCCCTGCATATATCTGCTCTCCTCCCCGCTTCAGCAGAAGTAACTGCACCATCATGTGCAATTTAATTAATTATGTCTGTCAAGATTGGTGGAAATTTTAGATTATTTCACTTTTTAATATGATTATTTCTATGCCCCAACCTCGTCAAAAGCTTCAAATACGTCAATGCTTGGCTGATGGATTGTGCACACAACTGTTCTTCCAGTGTCCACAGTGTTCCTAACTGTTCTCATAACAATTGCAGCTGCTCTTGCATCCAACCCGGAAGTAGGTTCATCCATGAAGATTATAGAAGGGTTTGCAACTAGCTCAACCGCAATAGTTAGCCGTTTGCGCTGCTCTGTAGAGAGGCCACTCACTCCAGGCAATCCAACTAATGCTTGCCTCAGCGGATTCAGCTCCACAAGCTCCATGATTTCTTCAATAAACATCTGCGAAGCAATTTCGGCATCAAAGAGATTCCTACTATTGCAAGACTCATTATAGTCTTAAACATTTGAGCTAGCTCGCTGAAATCATACGGCTGCCTGATTCGAAGCTGTATTTCCTTAACTCAGCCATAAAGAAAAAGTAGAAAAACATAAATGGGAACCAAAATCTTGATCAAATCATTGGTAGCTACCTTTCTAGTTTCAGCATCTACTTCGGAAGGTAAACGAAGCCAAGCTGAGTAGACCAACGATTCAAAAACGGTAACAAATGGAGAATGGATGTCATTTTGTTCACAGTATCCAGAAATTCGAGCAAATGTTTCTTGTTTCTTGGGATAACCAGAAATTGTGATGCTCCCCTCAATATATCCGCCTGTTTTCCTACCAGCCAGTACATCCATCAGAGTGGTTTTGCCCGCACCACTAACTCCCATTAGAGCTGTAAGAACACCTGGCCTGAAAGTTCCACTCACACCCTTCAATAGCTGTAATTTGTCATCAACTATTCCCTGACTTTTCATTTCCTGCAGTTTGCAATGATGGGTTAGCTTTCCTTATTTTAGCACCTGGTCTATGCATAAGAAAGTTCCTTGTTTTCCAAACTTACTAGCGGCATGTCAACAGAATACTTAATCTCATCAAAAGTGATGGAATGAGGTTGAAAAGGGAGGACCATTCCTTTCTTCTGCTGGTTGTTGGGGACATAGGTGGCCGATGTCTCAGTAGAAGAGAAATTGTGGGAACTGTCCCCTGTAGTCACTCCATGCATTTAAAAATTAATCAGCTACCACCATAGTAGATTAGTAGCATAGACTTTCTAGCTGAGAAAGACACATCAGGAAATCTGCATTACCTGGGTGTGTTCTTTGCGCACTTCCGTGGGTTGATAATTGAATTGCTCCTCCATGTGCATTGGTTTGAGAATCTTTGGAAACAGCCTGGTGTTTGTGGATTGCTGCACAATAACATTTGCACACTTTCAAACATACGCCCTCAGTTGAAGAAATTGAACAAAATATGGGATTAGGTACCAACGGTTCAAGAAAGTGAGAGTTAGAGTGTAAAGGAAGTTGAAGAGCAGTGTGAACCCAGCTAATCCCCCAACTCCTATCCAATACCAATATGCATGGGTAAAGAAGCCCCGAGATTTCAGAACGGCAACTCCCAGTGACTCGGTTGAGTTTGGGGCAGCCTTTGGAAAAAAAAAAACATATATATAAATTAGGAACTCGGTTGCTTAGTAAGGTGAATACAAAGCAAAGTAGAGGAAAAAGCTAGTTCAAGAGATTACCTGACTCCAACTCTTTCCAAGGAACTCATTGACCGTAAGTGCATTCTGTCCATACATTACTGGTGAAATCCAGTAACCCCATATCCACCATTTTTTTATTTTTTCTGTGGCATTGACAATGGAAAAGACATAAGTACATCTTCAAGACAAAATTTTTGGGCTGCTATGGGGGAAAAAAATGATACCTTTAGACATGACATAGCCACCCAATGTGAAAAGTATCATCACGGAACATGTTCCAAAGGTGTTGGAAATAACCATATTCCGTCCTGCTCCAGCCGTGAAACGGAATAACCCAGAAGCCATCTGATTAATCAGAACAAGCACAAGGTACTGCTTAAAAAATCTGCAGGAAGGAAGCCACATTGTATATCAGCAGGGCAAAAATGGTCCTTTGGTGTAAAATATATGTGATTTCATTCACCTTCCAACATTGGGATCATATCCAATTACGTAATAGGTCAGGAACACCCAAACAGCAGTTTGTGCTAGAGTGACAGGAATTTTAATGATCCATGAGGGCAGGGAAAATGCCCAGGCAGGATAGAATAGGAGATCCCTTTGCTTGTAAAACACTGGAAGCCTTGCAATGGTCATGGAAATCTCTGCAAGCCCATTGAACATCAGAACAGCCAGAGTATAGAACAGGGAACCTGCAAAGATTCCTCCATCTGCCACCGTGTCTTTGTGCATTTTGGTCCGCAAGAAAATTGTCATCCCAATAATAGCCATTACGGTGAGCTAGCAGTAGAGAGCAATATGGCAATGTCAAGGCATCATCAAGAAGCAGCTAAAAGGAAAACATCAAACAGCTAAACATTATATTTACTTGGGCCAGCTTGAAAATATGGAAAAATGAGTTCCTCTTCATGAGTAGCCATTCTCTAGAGAAGTTAGCTTTCAATAGCTCCATTTTTCGAAGACCATATTTTTTAGTTGTCAGAGATGCTGGGTGGCTCTTGCTCCTATCAAATGGAGTTGAAAGCTCATCTGCTAGCCTGTGTCCTACGTGGAAAGACTGAAATGCTTCCGAGAATTCCTTGGCAGTGACAAAACTGTAAGGCTCATCTTTACGTGTCCAGTACTGCTGCTGATCTTTCCTTGATGTTATCTGGAATGTAATAAAAATCAATCAGCATCTGGCCTTCGTTTAAAACAAGGCTTGGAGAAATAACACTTGACAATTGTGCTTACTTCTTGCAAGAAGTCTGCTACACCTTTCCTTTCAGGACACCTGAAGCCCATCCATTCAAAAAATTCAAGTACATGTTCTCGAGGACCTTGATACACAATGTGGCTATCGGATAGGAGGATAATGTCATCAAAGAGATTAAAAGTCTCTGGTGGTGGCTGAAGGAGAGAGATGACTGCAGTTTCATTAAGAATATGAATGATTTGCTTGAGGGAATTCACAATCTGATAGGTTGTTGAACTATCCAAGCCAGTCGAGATCTCATCCATGAACAGTGCCTTGTATGGCCCAACCAGCATCTCTCCTACGTTTTGCTAAGTGGAGACTGTTAGCCACTTATCTCAGTTGACTGTTAGAAATCAAAATGATTGGTTTTTGCTTGAAAATGAAATAATGAGATTTGTTTACCTGTCGTAACACGTTTCTTTTGCCCTCCAGAGATACCCCTTACCATGTCACCCCCAACCATAATATCTGCGCAGATTTCGAGTCCTAAAATCTGTGAAGTCAGGAGAGAAAGGAATTAATATGTTGAAAGCTGTATTCCTGAGCATCTTGACCATAAAACACAAAAGGTACTTTATGGTTGTATTACCTTTAGAACATAATCTGTGATCACACTGCTCTCTTGACCTTCTGTTGCAATAGCCTGCGTTAGGATTGAAATGAAGTAATGAGAATCTGTGTTAGACAACAAGAATCAAAATAAAGTAGGGTAGAATTTTGTTTAATACCACTCAAATGTTGACATGTTCTCCAATACTAATACCATTTCAAATGTTTTTTTCTGTCCGTGTCTCAATCAGAAGAAAATATGGTTTAAGCCCATGACAGTACAGTTTTGTTCCTTTTCTCACCTTCATGTAGACATCAAGATCGGGATCAGGCTTAATATTTGCTGCTTTCTCTCTTCTTGATAGTTCTTCTAGCATATCTTCAAGTTTCCAAAAAGAATGCATAAAAAATGTGTAAATGTCATTGTATAGCGCATTTGAATTCGACGAGAAAAAAAAAAAAAAAAGTATAGCGCATTTGAATGGAAAGGAAGCAAAATTGGTCTAGCTTACGATAACGATCTCCAACCCCCTGGCATCGAGCAGCAAATGCAAAGGTTTCTCTCACAGTCATTTCTCCTGTATGCATATCATGCTGACTGATATATGCAGCTGTTCTCTGGGGTACAAACTCGTTCATTTCATGACCATTGTAAGTCACCCTACCAGAAAACTGCAGAAAAAAATTTAAAGTTTTTCAGCCATGCGTACAATGGAGGTAATAGCTTACAGTTTAGAAAATGCAGAGCTAAAGTGATTTGTTAACCTTTAATTTGGGATCAAGCTTTCCAGCCAGGGCCAACAAGAGTGTAGTTTTCCCAGAACTTGGAGGACCCAAAAGTAATGTCATCCTGCAACAAACAGATTGGAAAGGAAATGAAACTAAAGTAAGAATAATAGACCACACTCCACTAGATTATAAGTTCCTCTCACCTTGATGGTTTGATGATTCCACTAACACCCTCAAGGATAGACAGATGTTGTTTCCTACTGGGGAGGATGTGGAGAACATTCAGGAAACCCTTCATAACTCAAAACAAATGGAAAATAATATCAGAATAATTAGATCAAAAGAATATTGCAGTAGCTAACATTACTGATTACTTTCACTGATACCTACCTCTACTATATCAAGAATAAAGTTAAAGAATGTGGGCAAAGCTCTGCTTCCAACATGTACTTCTGCTTCAATGCTTAGATGCTCATATCTAACTTCAACAGTGGGAAGCTCAATTCCAACCCTGCAAAACCATGAATGGAGAAACTAACTCTAGAAGCTAGAAAAAATTTAGAAGAAAAAAAAAATAAACTGAGTGTCCCTGATTTTTTTTTTTTTTTGGAAAAGAAACATTTCTGTTCTGGAAATGTTTTACTTGTATCCTGGATTCAAGCTGTAAAACTTCCAACAGACTAACAACAGTTAGCAGTCAGCCTGGCTGTTCTCATTGATTTTGGCTACAAGCACAACAAATTAGAATCCACCAATTGACTTATATGTCCAAAATTTTACCAAAACTTTTGCAGTTCTTTACTGTTGGGATTTGGGCTGCAAATGGACTTGGTCCGCTTTGTCTTGAAGGAAAAGTAGTACAATTGATTTTGCTTGGAGTATCCTCCTAATAGCTCCTTTAGCTATTATGAATAAGAGGCTTTGGATTATTTTTTAGTAAAGCTGCAGAGTAGTTATGGGTATGGGGCAAGAGTAGAAAAAGTATAAAAAAAAAATTATGACTTGTTTTGAGTAGATTCTCTTCGGAGGTTTTTGCTTTAATACTTTTATATTAGTGAAAGTTTGGGAGATCGTGGACGTAGGCAAGAATAAGGCCGAACCACATTAAATTTTTGTCTTCTTTTATTTTTCGCGAATCTTTTGAAGTTTTCCCCAACAACTGGTAGCGGAGCGCGGGTTCAATAAAGGTTCACGATGGCGATTTCAGGCACAAAATTTGAGGTAGAGCAGTTTGATGGCAAGAAGGAATTCAGTCTCTGGCAAAGCAACATCAAAGATCTATTGGTGTAGGAGTAGTTGATGAAGACCCTCTTTGGCAAGGAGAAGAAGCAGAGGGCATGAAGGATGAAGATTGGGAGGAGCTCGAGCAGCGAGCTGTCAGTACCATCAGATTGACTCTTGTGCCAGACGTGAAATACAGTGTGATGGATGAGACAAATCCGGTGGAGCTGTTGAAGAAATTAGAAGATATCTACATGTCGAAGTCACGCATAAACCGGTTGCTTATGAAGGAGGCGTTGTACTAGTTGAAGATGTAGCAAGGTACGCATGTTGTTGATCACGTCAATAGATTTAATAAATTGATTAAGGAGTTGGCTAGTATTGATGTGAAGTATGAAGAAGAGGATAAAGCCCTGATGTTGTTGATGTCTCTTCCGCATACGTATGATAATTTAAGGAATTCATTGTGTGTTGGGAAGCAGACTCTTTCAGTTGTAGTTGCAGATGTGACAGCAGTGTTAATGGAGAATTCCAAATTGAATCAGTCTAGTAGCAGTACAGGTAAAGATGTTGCTGTAGCAGAGGTTAACCGTGGCAGGGGCCAGTCACAGTTTAACAAGTTTAGAAGAAATTCTAGATCTGTTTCAAGAGGAAGAGTTGATTACAAAGATAAGGAGTGTTACTACTGTCACGCGAAGGACCATATCCAGTTTTATTGTGAGGAGATGAAGAAAGATATGGAAGAATTAAAGTAAAATCGCAAGAAGTTTGGTGATACTGTGATTGTTGAAGATGATTCGGATGGTGATGCCTTCCTGGTATAAGAAGGAAAAGGTGAGCACACTGTTGAAGATTCATGAATTTTAGACTTTGCCTGTTTATTTCATATTTGTGCAAATAAGGAGTGGTTTAGCAGCTACAAGCCTTGCGTGAAGAAGCAATCGTATTAGCAGATAATCATAAATTAAAAAATCATGGAATTGGTAGTGTGAAGATCAAGATGCATAATGGATTTGTGAAGACTTTTCGAGATGTGAGGCACGTGCCGGAGCTTGGTAGAAATTTAATCTCCTTTGGCAGACTTGATTCGAGAGGATGAGGTTTTTCTTCTCGAGGTGGGGTTTTGAAGGTTACTAAATGCGCCTTAGTAATTATGAAGGTTACTAAATGCGCGTTGTGCAGTATCAGGCAGAAAGAAAAATATTGTTGCATTAAACAAGAGGAAGGTTGATTTTGAAATGATAGCTAGTAGCAGTAAAGATAGCCGCACAACAGCATGTAGAACACCGAAGCAGATTTAGATAAAGAAAAATGAAGTTGTAAAGATCACCAAACCCGATTCAGCCCAAAGTGGAGATTGTTGGGATTTGGGCTGCAATTGGACTTGGCCCAAACTCTGTACAATTAATTTTGTTTGGAGTGTCCTAAGTAGTAGCTCCCTTAGTTATTATAAATTAGAGGCTTTGGATTGTTTTTAGAGTAGTTGTGGGTGTGTGACAAGAGTAGAAAAAGTTTTTGTTTAAAAAAAAAACAAGTTTTATGACTTGTTTTGAATAGATGTTAATATTTTGCTCATTTACTTACCTAAAAAAAAAGAAACATGTAATAGTTGTTTGATGCATACATATGCAATTACTTTAGTTTTTCTCTCGAAGAATTTGTCGAAGCTTTTGGTTTTCATTTTTGTTTCAGAAAAAAGAAGAGAAGAAAAGAAACATGTAACAACATATTGATAGGACGATAGAACAGAAAGCAATCTTACCTATCTATGCGCTTCCTGAGCTTCAGCAGAAACTTCTCATTATCCTCTTCTGCAATTCTCACCAACCTCTCTACCAGTGCTCTCTTTTCTTCAAACCCAAGATTCTTCTCTATATCGATTTCTCGAATACTACCTCTGGATGTAGCCAGTAAACCTTTCCTCAAACGGTCGTAAGTGGGTAGCCTTTCAATAGCAGCCCATTTTAGAGCCTCTTCATCATCTACTTCTCTGGAAGATCTCGAAAAAGCTTCCACACCATTGCTTGTGAGCAAGGCGGAGGCACTTTTTCTTAAACTCGTACTCGGTATGCTTATATCATCACCACTCTCCATCTTCCAAGACTGCTACTATAGTCTAAAAGCTCAAGAACAGGAAACTATAACCCACCGAAACCAAAATAAAAACTTGACTTGGAACTCTGCATTCAAAGAAATGCCCTACTTTTGTTGGCTGGCACCCAGGTCAGGTGTAGGAATCAGAGGAACATTTACGGGGACTACTTATACTCGCAGAACAAGATTAATTAATTCCTATGAAAATAACAATAATATAAAAAAGAACAAGATTAGTCAATTATTCTCCTCTCTCTATACTAATTTATATGTTATAAAGAACAAGGGTGAGTAGCAACTCTTTGTCTTCTTTATAATTTACTATTAATTTGATTGTTTGGGAGTGAAATTGGATGACTTTTCGACAACAAATTTTTGTCATTTCAAGTAATCAATATTCAAAAAAATCACAAGCTCTTAAACAGATAGAGGGGAGATAAAATAAAATAATAATAAGCCCCATATCTTTTGACCAAAGCTTATATTAACTGGCAGGCGAATTACTGTCGTATATATATAGTTTGCAAAATTACTGTAAATTATATGTTAGAACTTGAATCTAATATAGCTCACATATAGGGAAATTCTACATTGCTGAAGAGAGTGGCACCCTCCTCACATGTGTAGCCTTTCGTTTCCTTACATCGATTTTTAACTATCTAAATTGATTTTTTTTAAAGAAAAAAAGAATCTACAGCATCTAGTAATATTGTAATATAAGCCTATTAGCTAAAGGTTTTATCTTATGTAGGCTTCTTTCAGTATCTTTGCTTCTTCTCGCATTAGCATATTAGTCAAGGGAGACTGCATTTACTATTGAGGTTCTAGATATCAAATAATTTAAGGTAATAGAGTATAAAGTTATTTCGCATTAAGTCTAGTTTTTTTGACACGATAACACAGTCATCAATATGGTCAAGAATGTGAAATCTTCTTTGTTGAATTTGAGGAAATAAAAAACTCATAGTATTTGACTATGGCTAAAGATCTCTTGGATCCGTCTTGGGTAGTTAATTTGGAGTCCTTATGAATTGAGTTTATCTTTTTTTTAACAAAAGATTGACTACCGTGACTTTCTAGAATTCATTTTATTGAAAAAAAAAATATTTGCTTACGATATCAACATCCAGCTAAGTAGCGTTGGAAGTTGTTTATCTTATTGTATTCCATCAAAAAAATTTAACTAGAGCAAATGTCCCACAAGGATGTGAGACATTCAAAACGCAATTTTGTTTAGGTTATCCCTTCCCATTTTGTTTTTGCAAGATTTAGCCAATAAACTTGGAGCAAGTTGAAGAATCAATTATTTACCTTGGTTAATCGTCATTGATGATGCCATCTGCTGTCAAAGTAAAGTTTACACGCAACTCAACTTATACGGTTTGAACACTTAAACAAATATTACCCTCGTCTAGCTAGCAAAGAGAATGATTATTGATTAATTAACTCCGGTCAATTAAAACCCCGTTGTCCTCCCATTTTACCGGTCATCTTGTCTATAGGAATACATTATATGATTTGGTCCAAGAAATAGGGACTTGTTGTTGCCCCAAGATATCTCGTTTTTTTTTTTTTCAAACAGGACCATGATATCTCAATTCATTTGTAATTGTTAGTATAAATATGGGCTTAATATGATTATTAATGTTAATCTATAGTTATCCATATTTAGTAAGTTATTATGTATTGATTTTGATGATTAACAAACAAGGTTGCATATATATTGTATATATTTGTGTTGATAAGATAGTTAGCTTAGTTTTATACAAAACTAGCTTGGTTACTGAAGAAATCACAAACGACAGTCAACATCTTATTTTCTACTGCAAGTGGTTGGTGGTCCTCACAGTATTAAAGACCAACCCTCAACCACCCCAATGGTTAGAGACAGTGGCCCAAGACAAATAAGAAAGCTAGAAACACCTGTCTCTCACCTCTTTTCTCTATTATCAATTATGGTCTTCACTTGTGGTCCATACATGCCTAGAATGGATTGATTTTGAGTTACTAAGTTACAAAGAGAGTGGTCTTCTAGAAATAAACCCAACACTAGCTAATGAAGTACTTGAGTCAAACTTTGGAAGCATTATGAGCATTATGGCCGTTGGAGAAAGAGCCCTTACTTGCTCAAACTCATTATAAAGAAGGACAAAGCCTTTTCGAAGATTATTCCAGCCAATTTGAAAGAGTTCCGAGTCTTCAAACTTGTGCTTACATGTGTCTTCTCACTGTTTTTACTTGTTCTTACTTTTGTTCTTCAAATTCATTCAAAGGGTAGTGTTTTTGGGCAAGACTTAGTTTAGTTTTGTTGGGAACTCAAATATAGGGTTAGATTTGAGTTAGGTTATAGCATAGCCTTGGAAAAGCTTGTGAAGGTTTGATTTACTTGCAAAAGTTTATTTGTTATAAAGGTTTAGGCTAAAGCCACAAAAGCCTAATTTAGTGGTTGTTTGAAATCCTAAAGGGGAGCCCTTTAGGTAGTGGAGGGCCTACTACTCTAAAATCACTGTGTGATCTTTTCTTTTCCTTATTCCTTCTGTTTTTAAGTTTGTGCATACAGACAGATCTGTGAGTGCGTGGTTTGTGAAGACACCATTTGGTTTAATAGAAGCCAAGTACGCGACTAGTGAGAAAAGCTAATTCAACTCCCCCCCACCCCACCCCCTCTTAGGATTTTCTGGGCCAACAATTGGTAGCCTAGGTGCGTCCTCAGTGCAAAGGTAATAACATCCAGAGGCAAAGATCATGACTTATGAGGGAACTAACATCAACAAGACACCCTACTTCGATGGTGCAAACTTTAACTATTGGAAGTTTAGGATGAAGATCTTCCTTGAAGGTAAGGATCTGGAGATGTGGAGCATAGTTCAGAATCTATACACCAGACCTATAAGGGATATGCAGTACTGGTCAGAGGAAAAGATGAGAAGAGTCAAGCTTGATGCTCAAGCCATGAATGTCCTACTATGTGGAATTAGTGAGAGTGAGTTTCAGAAGGTCAAATCTTGTGAAACTGCTTATAAGATCTGGAGAATTCTACGCATGAAGGTGCTAACCAAGCAAAGGAGTCCAGACTTAACCGTCTTATGACAGATTATGAACTGTTCCAAATGGTTTTCGGTGAAACCATACAGGAGATACACACTCGCTTCACTATTCTGTACAGCAGTCTTAAAATTCTTGCGAAAGTCATCATGTTGTTAGCACCGAAATTTTGCCCCCCCATCCCCCCCCCCCTTTTTGTGTCTTCACCGATTATCGAGTCTAAACTCGATCACAATATTAGAGCCAGAAAAATCCGAAAAATATTTTTGAGGGTCGTGGGGACCATTTATTCAAATATTTTTCTGAAAAATAGCATTTTGGAACTTCCTAGAACTTTCTTGAAATTTCTTAGAACTTAGTCAAGTTCTCGCGTTTTTGGCTCGGGAAGGCCCCGGTTAGAGTCAAATCATTTTGAGCTCAAAATGGAAGACTACGGGGCATGAAAAAGGAGAACTGAGATCACGGACGAACCCAACACAACTGAAAGAGCAAGAAAGGTAAAAAATCGGGTCGGAAAAATACTCGGGAGTGCTTGGGTCGGCCCCACCAGGTCGGCCAGGCCCTTGGGTCACCCTAGGGATGTTGGCACCGGCCCTGGTGGGCTAGCCTGTCTCCCAGGCTCGTCCTTTGGTTATCGCACGTCCTAACTTCCAAAAATCACGAAAAATTGCACGATCATTGGAATATTATCAAAATTTAGGGGATAATCCCAAACGTCGAGACGCATATCTTGCATTTATTTGAGAATTTTCCAAGGCCCCGATGGGTCCTGTTTGGATGGTTCAAAGATTTTTGGCTCCGGAACGGGTCGCCGAGCCATGGCTCTAGGCTAGAGTTTACATAAGTGAAGTATTTACAGCCATTGCCATCCAAGAAAACTATAAATAGGGGTCCCATCCCTTCATTTCTCTTCACCCCAGGAGCCGTGCTCTTATCAGAGAGTAGTTACTCTCTAGTGGACGGTTTTTTCTATCTCTCTTGTCCCCCTCTAAATTGAAATAAATAGTTTGATATTCGCCCTCTTCTATCTCTCTAATCCCCCTCTAAGAATGGAATTCGGACGCGGAGTCATCGTCTTCCTAAAGCATTCCAAACGGGGATTGGCAGTTACCTCTCCCCGCTTGTGTCTCGCTTTTCTCTACAAAAGTTAGTACACGGTTGTGTTAAGGAATAGGGTAGTACCCCGACCTCCTTCAAATCAAACGGGTTAGAACTTGGAGAACACTTTCAAAAGGTAGTTTCTAACCCTCTTATGTGCTCTGATGAAGGCGCTATAATGCCGAAATTTCGTTGAGAGGATTTGTTTGATTGAATACTATTATTGTGTGAATGTCGTGTTTTGTTTGTGTTTGGGAACCTCTAAAGGATGATTAGGCGGCATTATGAACATCCCGATCCCGAAAGTGGCTCTTGGACACATTCTCTCAAAACCAAAACTCAGGTTAGACAACCCATTTCAAACCAAAATTCGGGTTAGACAACCCATTCTTTCAAAATACAAATCAAATTCAGACTAGATAATCCACCTTTTTAAATACAATTTGGGTTAGACAACCCACTCTTTTCAAATCAAATTCGGGTTAGACAACCCACCTTTTTCAAGTCCAATTCGGATTAGACAACCCACTCTTTTCAAATCCAAACTCGGTTAGACAACCCACTCTTTTCAAATCACAGTCCGAGTTAGACAACCCACTTTCTTTTCAAATCAAACGGGGTTAGACAACCCATCTCTTTTCAAATCATAATCCGGGTTAGACAACCTACTCTCTTTCAAATCAAAATCGGGTTAGACAACCCAAATTTCAAATTAAAAATCGGGTTAGACAACCCATTTTTCGATGCATTGTTTTAGACAAAGCTTGTATCCTTGCATAATCATGGACATGATATGCAAGTGCATCCTAGACAGGATTTTATTTGGCACTTAGACAAGTGTCAAAGTTTCATTTCGCATTTAGACAAATGTCAAAGTTTTGCTTGGCACTTAGACAAGTGTCAAAGATTTGTTTTGGCATTTAGATAAATTTCAAAATTTCCGTTGACATTTAGTTGTCAAATTTTTGCTTGGCACTTAGACAAGTGTCAAAGCTTTGTTTTGGCATTTAGACAAATGTCTAAATTTTCTTTTGCATTTAGACAAATGTCAAAGTTTTGCTTGGCACTTACACAAGTGTCAAAGCTTTTTTTTGGCATTTAGACAAATGTCAAAATTTTATTTTACATTTAGTCAAATGTCAAAGTTTTGGTTGATGCTTAGACAAGGGTCAACTTTATAAATATAAAGATGTGTTTTTCGGCACTTAGACAAGTGTCTTTTGAGAATGTGTCCTGAGGTAGTCACCTAAGAATTTGAGAAGACACTGCCGTCTGGTCAGAGGATAGGGGTTCCCTTTCGGGAAGAACTACGAGAGCTTGAAACCTAATGTGAGGGGGTACATAGGCAGTCTCAAGTGGATGAGGCGCAAGCTCAAGTATGTGAATATTGTGTGTTTTTACTTTGTATTTGTTTTGTTTGTTTGTTTATTCAAATAAAGTATATGGTCCAACTATGAACTATACAAATTTATTTGGCACCCAATATCACCGGTATTGTCTTACTGAAGACGATAGTCCGCGATAAATGAATCCCCGGACCCTCCTCTTGCTTTCGAGATCAGTGCATTATTCGGAGTCAACAACAGGTTTTCTTCAAATTTTTCCTTAATAAATTTGGGTGGTGACTCCTTGTCAAGACGACAATCAAGAGAAGACCAAGAATAGTATGTGCCTAGTATTACCATGAGTTTGTCATGATTTGCGATATTCTCTTTGAGTAAACTTAGCTGAAAGTGTGAATACCGTGCATGCATATTCTATTAAGGTTGCTGGGTTTTAAGTGAGATAGTTTGTGACTCCTCCAGTTACATCGGGGAATATGCATGGAATGATGGTTCTTTAGGAAGCGGTTAATTTGTCTATCCCGGGAAGCTTCGAATTGGTTCTCTCCATTCAAGCTAAGCTAGTTCATACGAAGTATCATGGATCTCAGGTCATCGTTGTTAAGCGGCAGTCACGAGGCGATATCCCCACCAACCGGGTCGGGGTCGCGGTGCTCACAGGAAGCTGGCGACTCCACTAGGGAGAAGAGTTCTACTTCTTTAGTGAAGAATAGAACGGGATGAAGAGGATTCTAGGATGCCACTCCAATGTGTATTTTGTTCATAGTTGTTCTTTGTCATTTGCTTGTGCAATGCATTCATTATGTATATATATTGTATGCTTAGCCCTACACCTTAAGAATGTGTGCCTAGAATAGGTCGCATAGGAGGTCATAACCTATGCCTTTCGGTTGAAAGCCTCAATCACCGTTTGCTGAGATGGGTTTCAACGCAACTCCGGCTGAGGGATTCCCTAGCTGCAGTCTATAGCCGCCAACCAGCTGCATAACCTTGCATGTAGGAACCATAGATGTTTCCCCTTAGGAACCTTGTAATGTGTGACTTGCCATGATAGCAGGAATGTGCCCAGACGCTTACCGGTATGTGATTATTTAATCTCTTCTCTCCCCTCAGGATTCTCTTGCTTGTCTGACGATCAATCTATGCACGTTAGAGGAGAATAGGTGTGTTTTGTGTTCGATAGAGGAGAAATAGGCACGCCTTGCTTGTTTGCTAGAGTCGCACGCTTCGGAATCATATGTCTGGGATCCAACTACGTTATCTTGTACGCATTCATTGCATTCATGCGTAATATTCAAAAAGAAAAAAAAAAGCATGCATTTAGAAGATATATCTTAGGCCTTATGCTCAAGCCTAAACAATTACCCCATACACTACCTAAACCTTGTTCCCCGATTCCTCACAAACTGGGGGTAAAAGCTCTTTTCTAAGTAGTGGACATTGTACCATTTTAAAGAACCCTTGTTTTTTTGCCTTAGCTTTAAGAACCCTAACTTTGGGATCAGTTTTGACCTTGGTTAATCTCCATTGAAAGGAAATCATGGATTGGAGGATGTCGCGAGGAATGAGAGTAGACGCGGAGATGCAGAATCTAGAATTGAGGATCGAGAACCGAACGGATGGGAAACTCAAAGAATTGGAGGGAAAGCTTTTGGGAAAAGTCTCTCAGCAGATGGATGATGCCCTTTCTTGCCTACGTGACCAAGTAGACATGGTCCTCATAGATTTAGTGAAAATGACAAAGCACCGAGCGGTGGAGGAACCTATGACGGAAAATGATTCTGAAGATGAGACAGCAAAACTGTCAAAGGACTAATGGGAAACATTAATTGCTAGAATGTGGGTTGTATATGTTGTGTTTTTGCCTTTACTCTGATGTATTGCTTTCACTTGATCAATAAAATGTGCCTTTTTTATGCCTATCTTGATGATTGCATTTAAAATTTAGAAAGTGACGTAGTCTATGCTACGATGAGCGTATTTTGCAAACATTTCAAATTTGGCTTTCTATACTTCAAACAGATCAATTCGAAGTTAAGCCATTGAAACGTAGCCTGTCAATTCGACTCCACATTTTGAACTTTTATCCATGGGCACAAGAACAAGAAAAATGCCCTGCCCCTCAAGAAAAAGAAAAGTTCCCAACCTTAGGGTCTAAGAAAAGGCACAAACCTTTACCTAACGTGGAGAAGCCACACCCAAGAAAAGGCACAAACCTTTACCTAACGGGGAGCAGCCACACCCAAGAACCGTGAACTAAACACCAATACTCAAATAGAACCCCTTCCAAAAGAATTGGAAGGAAATGATCTCAAAAAAAAAAATGGTTTAGACCAATGGGAAAAGTGAGAAAGAAAAAAACTTTTGGCCTGAACTACGGGGCCGAATAGTGAAGGCCTGATTTCTTGAGCATAGAACAGAAGAAAAGAAGAAAAAGAAAAAACTAAAAAAGAGGAAAAATAAAAGAAAAGAAAAGAAAAGTGTTATGCTCAAGAATACGTGGGCAGCCTATGACAAAGGTGCGGTAAAAAATCCCCTTCCATTCCAAGTCAAACTTCTTTGACAAATCAAACTTTGAAACCTTTCAAGCAATGGTCCAACCATTTAACCGAGAATTGATCTATACAAAAATATTTGCATTCATCTTAGTATAGATGAAATCATTAACTATTTTGCAAAATGCATAGAGAGAGACTCGGTGCATTATATATGAAAGGCGGAGAAGAGAGTCGAAGAGGAGTTGAGAGGGAGGTAAGAAGAGTCGAAAATTCAAAGTATTCTTGGTCAAGGTGGTCTCGATACCAGTTGAAGAGGATTTGAGCCAAAATGGAACTCGGAGAAGTCCATGGAGGCAACAATGTTGAAGAAGACGTTGAAAAATTATGGAATGAAGCAAGAAGGAAGCACGAGGAGACGAAACTCTAATGTATTCTTGGATAAAATGGCTCTGATATCGGATAAATAAATGGAGCCAAAGCGAAATTAGGGAGAAAGTCCATATGGGATGGTTCAAACAATCCTTGGTTGAGACGTTGAGGGAAGTAAGAAAGAAATAAGGGGTAGAGTTTTCCAAACTTATGCATGTAGAAACATATGGCTAAGTTAAACTGGGGGGTACGCCCTACAAAGGAAGATAAGACACTAGTAGGGCCTAGCCGAGTCCTAAACCGAAGGTCGAATCACCACATGAGCATACCATCAATAATTCTAGTCGCTAAGGCAGAAGAGAAAAGGAAAAGTAGAAAATGACCATACAGGGTTCAAACCATTAAGCATAGAAAAGAGCATTGCCATCCAACTATCAGCAAAACCCATCGTAAACCGTCCACAAAGAAAACTACCCTTATATACAAGACATTAGCAAAGCATAAGGTCTAGGATAGAGTCTGCATAAAGCACAAAAGGAAAGAGTAGAAGGTAAGGCAGAACAGTGGGGCTCGGGGTCCGGAGCCAAGCAACAACAGAGTCAAAGTCATCAATACTTACGTCCCAACCACCAACAAAGCCTGACAAGGCGGGTACATAAAAAACCAAGCCCCATCTGAGGAGCAGGACCCATGAAGGAAAGACGGCTAGATCTGCCCCCAAGAAGAGAAAAAGAACGC
Organism: Turnera subulata; assembly: GCA_028386065.3. Classification (NCBI taxonomy): domain Eukaryota; kingdom Viridiplantae; phylum Streptophyta; class Magnoliopsida; order Malpighiales; family Passifloraceae; genus Turnera; species Turnera subulata. Next base: position 65,369 of record JAKUCV010002969.1, read on the forward strand.
CGAAGAGGAATAGTCAGAGGAGGAGCCTGCCTACTCGACTAGTTGACAACACAACCGCTAGCATAAGGTAAAGCAGCACGAGCCATGCCAGAACAAACAACGAAGGATGAAGTAACCCGAGAAGTGGCACGTGCTCCACGAGAAGAAGCACCCTAAGCACTAGGACGTGGAACCGTAGGATGGTCCATCAGGGACTGATCACCCGAAAAGTGAGAGTGAACTCCGATGGCTCAAGGAAACTCTAGCTCTGAAGGATGACAGCTCAGATGAGTACTAGGATAGCTGGACTGACACATAGCGGTGCCACTGTATCAGCGCATTTACCACTGACGTGGGAGCCTGAAGAAGAGGAAGAGGGTTGGAAATAAGAAAATGGAAAGGAAAGGAAAGAAAGAAAAGGAGTCTAAGGAGTTAAAGGACTCGCCAAGCCATCTGCATTCGGCCTCCACTCTTCCCTCGATGGCAAAACAAAGGGCACCTGCCCATCAACACTAACAAACTCGAGCTGAAAGTGTGGAAACTCCTCGCTCAAGAATACCCGAGGAGTAGCAGGGGATGACGACAAAGGAGTACCCTCCTCATGAGGAAAAGCTCGTGTGCTAGCCCGAGGGGACGACAAAGGCGTGACCTTAACAGTTGGCTGAGGAGTCTGGGCTAGAGATGGTCTGGCTGAACAACAAGGCATGTCAGCAGCCTGAGGAAGAATGTCATCAATCGTGGCTCACACAGGATTCAAAGGACCGCCTCCTCAAAGTGAGTCTGAGTATTGGAAAACGGGAAAGAGAAGTAACTCTTGGAATCCGTGCTGGAGGGAGGAGCAAGTGAAGAAGTACGTGGATATTTCTCATACTGAGTGCTCACTCGATCACCCAAATACCAAAAGTAATGCTGAGTGTCAGTCACCACAAAACAGGCACGGTCCAAACGACGGACAATCCGAGGCAAGAATCCACCCTTCTACAAGTGCTTGATAGGGCGGAAGCAGACCTGCACAGGAAAGAAAACAAAGGGAAGCAGACTGAGAAAAGCCAAGCAAAGATGATGCGCTCGGAGCGAATCTAAGGAAATATACATACCAGCTCGGTGCGACAGATTGAGTCAATATCAGCGTGATAAACCTCGCGTGACTAAAGAAACTGAACACTGGTCCAGCACCAAGCATGGAGAAAGGTAGTGGTGAGATCTCTACTCCTATTGTGGCAAATGAATCGACGTTCCAGACCCCAAACCTAAGAACAAATAGAACTGAAGTCAGTTATGAGGCAACTACTCGAAGAATGAAAGAAATGACAAACAAATGCCGAGAGGAACCTTACCTCCCACACACGCACAAAATTGAAAGTTTCCCCCTCGAAAATTATCTGAGAAAAGCGGGTCATCTCCTGATAAGCAGTAGCTAGGCCAACGCTCCGCCAAGAGAAAGAATGGGAGAGGTGTGAGCACCACGACCTCCGGCCCAGTTGGCGTGGATATCACCTTGTGACCGTGGCTTAAAAACAATGGCCTGCAATTCGTGATATTTCATATGAAGGACCCAAGTTAGTCTGGATACCAAAAACTTGATCATGTTGATATGATGCTAGGGATGAATGGATATTGGACAGTGGTTGTTCAAAGCATATGGCAGGTGATTCATCCATGTTCTCATCCCTAACTGAAAAGGACCGAGGTAACGTAACTTTTGGTAATAAGTCAAAAAATAGAATCCTTGGTTTTGAAAATATTGGTTTTAATCCTTCCATTGAGCAAGTGTTATTGCTTGATAATCTTAAATATAATCTGTTGAGTATTAACCAATTGTGTGATAAAAGGTTTTATTTGGAAGCACCTAGATGATTGGTTACTAGTACTAATGGAAACCATGTGGTTCTTGTTGGTAAGAGAAAAAGTAACATATACTCTATCAATTCAAATGATGTCTCTGACCCTGAGTTCAAGTGTCTGAGTGTAAGAACAGAGACACCAACTCTTTCGTACAAAAGGCTTGGACATGCAAATTTGGAGCTCATTTCAAATCTGTCTAAAAAAGTTGGAAAGAGGATTGCCTAAGTATAAGTATGGAAAAGAAACCACATGTAGAGCATGCCAGCTTGGAAAATAGGTTAAAAATTTCTTTAAACTAAAGCACACTATATCTACATCTAGACCTCTTGAATTGTTACATATTGACTTGTTTGGTCCCATAAGAATCATAAGTCTAGGTGGTAAGAGTTATGCATTTGTGATTGTGGATGATTATTCAAGATATACATGGGTGTTGTTTCTTTCTAAAAAAGATCATGCATGTTATGAGTTTTGTTCACTTGTTAGACATTTACAAAATAAAAAAGGTTATAAGTTTTCAAAAATAAGAAGTGATCACAAAGGAGAATTTGATAATCTTGTCTTCAAACACTTCTTTGAGCAAAGTGGCATAAAACACACTTTTTCGACTCCCAGGACACCTCAACAAATGGGTTGTTGAAAGGGAGAATCGAAGTTTGCAAGAAATAGCTAGAATTACACTTAATGAACATAAGTTACTTGCTTACTTTTGGGCAGAGGGTGTGAACATAGCGTGCTACATTTTGAATAGAGTATCCTTGCATCCTTTGATTGAAAAGACCCCTTATGAGATATGGTTTGATAAGGGGTACTATATGGTTACTTTCGTATTTTTGGGTCTAAATGTTACATTCTCAATAATAAGGTTAATCTTGATCAATTTGATGCTAAATCATATGGTGGTATATTCCTTGGTTACTCTCTTACAAGTAAAGAATATCGAGTGTATAACAAGAGAACCTTGGTTGTAGAAGAAACCATGCATGCTATTTTTATTGAGATTGACCCGTGTGATGCAAGTGATAATGATAGTGTAGATTTTGCACCAAAAAATCAGCCGCAGATCATAAATATTGATGACAACTCTAGGCCAGATGGAGAGAAGGAGGAAGAACCTCCTGAATTGGTACTTCAACTTTTACCTCCGCAGCAACCAGATGTGCAACTAAGCATGGTTGGCGAAAAAACAAGGATCTACATCTCAACATACTCAAGGAGATATCAGAGCACCTAGAGGACATTCAACTGAAGTCATTCTTGGCGATATATCTAAAGGCCTGACTACCAGATCCTCACTACACAATGTCAACTCACACCTTGCATTTTTGTCACAAGTTGAACCTAAAAATGCTAAAGAAGCTATTCTTCATGAGAATTAGGTCATGGCGATGCAAGAAGAGCTGAATCAATTTAAGAGAAGTGATGTGTGGGAACTGGTGCCTAGACCAACGAAGCACCCAGTCATTGGAACCAAATGGATCTTTGGAAACAAACTTGATGAAACTGGAGTTGTGGTAAAGAACAAAGCAATGTTAGTTGCTTAAGGTTATAATCAAGAAGAAGGTATTGATTATGATTAGACCTTTGCTCCTGTTGCTATGTTAGAATCCATTCGCATACTACTTGCATTTGCATCATATAGATCGTTCAAACTTTATCGAAAGGATGTTAAAAGTGCATTCTTGAATGGCTACATTTTAGAAGAAGTATATTTAGAGTAATCACCTGGTTTTGAAAGTTATAAACTTCCATAGCATGTTTCTAAGCTTAAGAAGGCATTGTATGGACTTAAACAAGTTTTTAGAGCATGGTATGATAGGTTAAGTTCATATCTTGTGTCGAAAGGCTTTTCTAGAGGCAAAGTTGATTCATCACTATTTGTTAAAATTAACAAAAGTGATGTTGTTAGTGTACAAATCTATGTTGATGATATTTTGTATAGAGCTCAACGCACATAGAAACAATATTACAAGGAATAGAGAAACTTCCAGGGTCCTTCAGTTTCGGCGGCAACTTATTCTGTAGGATTGCACTACATTCCTCTGTCAAAGCCACTGTCTCGAAATCTTCTAGCTTCCTTTTCATGGAAAGAATTTCCTTGAGAAATTTAGCATATGCAGACATTTGAGAAATAACTTCAGCAAATGGAACATTAATATGCAATCTCTTCAAATGTTCAAGAAATCTCCCGAATTGTTTGCCTTTTTTGTCCTGTAGAAATCGCTGAGGGAATGGAACCTGTGGTTCATAAGCTTTGACTTTAGGCCATATCTCCTTCGATTGCTCTTTTTTCTGCTTCGGTAGCTTCCACTTGGGGATCTACTTCTCTTGCTCTTGCTTCTTTTCCTCTGCTTCATTTTCAGTTGATTGCTTCTCTACTTTCGGTTGCTCATCTTCTTCTTCTTGCTTAATGATGGTGTCAGTTTCATCTTCTTTAGGAAGATAGGGATCATCCAATTGCTCTCCACTTCTAAGTGCTACAACCTTGACTTGTTCTTTTGGATTAACTATGGGCTGTCACGGTACTTTTCATGATACCCTCATGATCCCCTCTGCTTGCTGCGCAATTTGCGTCTCAAGCATCTTCGAGTGAATCTCCAAATTTGCCATCCCATTGTTGAATCCTTGCAACATCTCCATTTGTATACGTTGAGTCTCCATAATGGCTTTCATCATAGATTATAGATCTATGTCTTGATTCTTCGGAACTTGCATGCTTGAATTCTTCTGCCCATAAACATTCCTTTAAAAACTGCCTTGCTGATTCGGGTTGTTCTCCCTCCATGAAAAATTAGGATGTTCCTCCATTCTGGATTGTATGTGTTGGTGTAGGGTCCTCGTTGTTGTTGGCGTTGATGAATGTAATTCATCTACTCAATGGTCAACTCGTCTCCAGTTGGACAATTCATTGAATTATGACCAGCACCTACATATTTATCACATACTAAAGTCCGCATAACAACAACAATACAAGATTTTAACTACTGATTCAAAGAATCATGCTTCGAATTAAATTGTCACTGTCTCTACTTCCCGAATTCCAGCTACTCGCTTGTTGTTTGATCGTGAAGAGCTCTGGTAACTATTACTCACCATCAACTCCAATTTCTAATAAGCCACATCTGGTGCTTGCGCCATGAATGCCCCTCCTGAAGCTGCATCCAAACTCATACGTAAAGGCTCATTTAAATCATTTAAGAAAGATTGAACTACTAGCCATTCAGGTAATCCATGTTGTGGGAATCCTTGAACAGGATTCTTATAACGCTCTCATGCTTCACTGAAACTTTCTCCATAAGATTGAATGAATGATGTAATCTTGCTCCAGATACATGCTGCTTTATCATGTGGATAGTATTTTGCAAGAAAAACCTTTGACAGCTCATCCCACATCTTGTATGTTCCAGCTACTTCTAATTTCAACCACTTCTTAGCCTTGCCTTGCAAAGAGAACGGAAATAAACAAAGTCAAATTGCATCGTCAATCGGCCCATTGATCTTGATCAAATCATAAATCTCAGTAAACGTCTACAATGTTGATTCGGGTCCTCATTATCCAAGCCTTCAAATTGTTCCTATTGCACCATGTGAATGAGTGTTGTCTTTAGTTAGAATCTGTTTGCATTGATCGCCGGCCTTGCATTGCTCGACTGCACTATATCCAAGCTCGGTGTTGCGTAGTCGTGCAATGTCTTGTTTCCTTCTTCTACCATGATAACTGTTTCGAAATTATCTGCTACAACTTCTATCTCCTCTTCTATTTCAGTGTCTTGAAGAAACTCCACTTGCTCCATGTACTGCTTTTGCTTTTTCTTGTTTGCGCGTAGTTGCTTGTGTAAGGTCCTCTCGATCTCCGGATTGATTGTAGGATTTGGACTCGATGATTTATCACGTCTCGTCTTGGGAATCAACCAAATCGACAAAACCTAATAAATAAATAAAAAATTGATTTGAGAAAGTAAAAAGAAATAAAAAAAAACTAATGCAAAAAATAAAACCTAAAGTAATCTAGTTGTAATCACAATAATGTTAAACTGTTTGTTCCCTGGCAATGGCGCCAGAAAGCTTGATGTGTTTCAATTTATAGTACTCAAAAATCTCACAACACAACACACAATAAACCACAAATAAACGCAATCAATTGAACTGCAAGTGTACAGTGTACTGATGTAGTGTAGCAATATGATCAAGGTCGATCCATGGAACAAAGGACTAAGTACTATCTCAATCACAACTTATGATTATCTAGGCAAATCAATTAAATAGAGAGAATATGGTGATGGTGTAGGTAATGTCGACTAGGGCTAATAGAAAGAAAATAAAATTGTAAACTTAATCTAATATAGAGTTCAATCAATATCTAAAGCAATCTAGGAAATCGGGATTCACACAATTACTATCTAGGTTTATTATTAATGAAGTCGAGTTTATTATTGTTCATGTGTGACTGTGGGAAATTGTTTCTAATATCTTAACTCTCAGCTCTCGCATGTTGAATCAAATATTCAGCAAAGATTACTACCTAGCTCTCGCATAGCCTAGCATTAATACTAAATTCATTAAGCATAAAACAATCAATAAAACCCTAAGAAATTGTCAGCTCTCGCATGTTTAGCATCAATCAATCTATGTTCTTCTAGGTATCATCATATAACTCACGCAGCTCTCGCATCCTGCAATCAATAAGAATTAATCCAAAGTAGATATATAATTCAACACACATAGATTGAACAATCAACACAATTAATTCAATACACTCAATCAATTAATTATAAAACCATAGAAGTAATTGGCTACATCCCTAATCCTAGATTAAGGATTTAGTTTCTCATAATAAAATACCAATCAATCAAAATCTGACAAGAATTCATCAAGAAAACAATTAAACAGAAAGAAAAACAAATAAACGAGAGAGTAGTGAAATCGATTAGCCGATTTGGGTTGGTTTTCTGTGGCATCGACTTATGCTCTCCTTAAATCGATTTCTGTTATAATTGGACTGGAGATTCTGTGACTATAAACCATCAATTCTTGCTGGAAAAACATTGAATTATAGTGGGGAATAATTCCTGAAATTAGATAAGGAATTCGGCACCACCTAGAGGATCCAAAAGAGTAGAAACCCTAATCCTACTAGTTTGTATGACCTAAAACCTAAACAATTCGCAGAGCTTTGCGCTCTGATTTCTGCCTCCTGAATATGACGCCCCAAAGGATCCTTTTATTACTGGTTTGGGAGCTGGAATTCGGTTTGGGTACTCCTTCTTTGAATGGGAATTGAATTCTTTACTTGTACTCCAAGTTGGACTTTTGCCTGTTTTCTGACTCAAAAATTTCACGGCATTTTGCGATTAACAGAAGTCCGAACTGGGTGTTGGACTCTTCTACAAAGTTCTAGATACTTCTCTCAGCTTTTTGCACATATAAAGCTCTTCTCAATTGGACTTTTTTAGCTCGAGATATCGTCAAAACACTGGGACGGGGTCAGCACAAAAAAATCTGCATCTTGGGCTGGATTGAAATAATTACTGCTCCTTATAAACACGTCCAAAAGTTATGGATTTTATATGTATGGAAAGCTTTTGAAGTCTAGTTTCATCTCCAACTGGTTTCACTCAATTTCAATGTCTAAATTTCCCGAAATCTTCAAAATACTGAGTTGTGCTCACTGCAGAAAGTTTCCTAAATTGGGTCTGGTTTCTAAACTTGGCTAAAAAGCTTCCATTCTTCAATAAAAATGATTTACTCCTAATAAAAATACTTATCAGCAAAATTGAAGTATTAATTGACACAATTAACCAAGAATACATAGTAAAAGCCATTCAAAACCATCACAAAAAGTGCGCAATTTTGGAGCACATCATAGCCCTACTCCTATCAGCACATCCACTAAACTTGACAAGGATGAAAATGGTAAGAATGTTGATATAGAGATGCACAGAGGCATGATAGGTAGTTTTCTATATTTCACAGCAACAAGGCCTGATATAATATTTATTATGTGCTTGTATACAAGATTTCAATCATGTCCCAAAGAATCACATCTTAAAGCCATTAAGCGCATATTCAAATATCTTAAAGGAACATCTTCATTAGGTCTATGATACCCTAAAGTTAATTCTTTTGAGCTAACTAGCTACTCAGATGCAGATTTTGCAGGGTGTACTTTGTAAGAGTACAAGTGGAACTTGTCAATTGCTTGGACAGTCCCTTGTGTCTTGGTCTAGTAATAAGCAGAATTCGGTTGAAACATCAACCACAGAAGTTGAATAGGTACCAGCTGTAGCTTGCTATGCACAAATCTTATGGATGAAGCAAACTCTATCTATTATCACAGTTCTAGTGCTATCAATTTGACCAAGAATCCAGTTCAACACTCTCGGACCAAGCACTTAGAAGTGAGGCATCATTTCATCCGAGATCATGTGTTAAAGAAAGATGTGGCAATTGAGATTGGAAAGATTGAAAATCAGTTAGCTGTCATCTTTACAAAGCCACTCAAAGAGGATCAATTCACTGAAATCACACTTGAACTTGAAATGTGCAATTTACCTTAACTCATATGCTTATTTAGTTTCATATATGGTTGTTCCATAAACCATGCATCTATATCTCATATGCATACACACACATATTAGTAATTATTAAAATTATCACACTTCACACATATTCACTAAACATAATAGGATATGAGGAAATATCTTGAGGCATTATGGTCATCAGAGGAGGCAAAAAGAAATGTAAGGAAGCAATTGTGGTTTCTGAGGAAACCAAATATCCAACAGTTATTGTCCAGCGGCCACAAGGATCTTTTTACCTTGAAAAGCAGAACAAAGTGGTCAGGGAAAATTTAAAAGGAAGTCTTGGATAATGCGTGCTTGACATTTTTCTGAAAAAAAAAAAAGAAGAGAAGTTAATGCTCCCAACCATTTACCCATACTCGTGAAGGTCTCCGATTTTTGTGCCACACTCTCTCATCCATTATTCAACTTCCATATCAAATCCTTAACCGATCTTCTCTCTCTCACCTACATTATTTTCGTTTCTCCTCAAACTCAAATACCTCTAAACACATTGAAAACCTCTCAAACACTCTCACCTTTAAAAGTTACACACTTCATCGTTCTCTTCTCCTTTCAAACCCTAGTTTCCATAAAACATTGAAGACCTATCCTGGAAAAGGTAATCTGGAAAAACACCACAACAAGAAGGCTTCTAAAGTCTTAAAATTAAAGAAGAGTGCTCCCAAACAAACGCCAAAACCCTCTCCACAAAAGCTACAAATCCTTATCTGTCTGGAAGGACAAAGCTAGAGGCTGCAAAAGTGGTACATGTCTAGAAAATGACTGAGAAGAAGAAAGACAAGGAAGTCTCTGCAACCAAAGATCCTGAATTGACTTCACCTGAAAGAACAACCGTTGAAGAGCTTGAAAAATTCAAAGTTGCAGCACAAGCCTTTGAGAAGGAAAAGGAGACTAGTGTTAGCCTTTTGCCCGAGCATGGTCCCTGGGTTTCAAATGAGTAAACCCAAAATCCGGAGAGCTCAACCATCTATCCATCCTTGGATGTTCTACCATCGACGGATGTTCAACCACCCGATAATCCAAAAATCTATTTTTAGAACTAAAAATAGATTGTAGATTACTAGAATGAAAAAAAATATCTACTTTTAGTATAAAAATTTTTGGAAAAAAGAAAATAATAAAATGAAATATTAATAATAATAATAATAATAATAATAATAATAATAATAATAATAATAATAATAATAATAATAATAATAATAAGAATAAGAATAAGAATAAGAAGTCCAGTTCGGGTTGGGTTTCGGTTAGGCTTTGGGTATCCATCGGGTTTCGGGTCGGTTTGGTGAAGAATCCGGGTGAAAAAACTGATACGTCACTGATTTCAGGGGTAAAATGGTCAAAATAACCAAATTAAGCCAATGGAACTTAATTGAAGGATGAAATGTGACCAAATTGAAATACAGGTATGAACTGTGATAATGAAGAGCAACACAGGTACCAAAAAAGGCATTAGTCCCCATCGACTAATATCTTTGAATCTGGCATTTTAAACCTGTACCACTTAGTGTTTTGTGCCTATATCCATTATTTCTGAAACAATCACTCCAGTTAAACAAAAATCTGTATTTGATGTTAAGAGAAATGTTGTTGCTGAGTCATTTAGGGTTAATGTTGAAAACTATATTGAAAAAGAGTTTGTCCCTAAATCTGCTGATGTGAGTATGGTTATAGATAGCATCGTTAGGGTTATTAAACCACCTCTTGGTTATGATAAAGAATTGTACTTTCAAAAGAAAAAGGAGGAATTAGGGAACTTGTTCATAGAGTTTTTGATTAAGGATCATAAAACCCTCGACAGTCATGTTAAAAATATTTTTGAGGAAGAAGAGAAAGCCTACATGGCTGTTCTACGTGCTGAGAATGAGAAGTTGGCAGAGAAGAAGAAGAACTATCTGGCCGAATTGGAGGCTCAGCTTACTCAAATGAAGAAAGCCGCTGAATTGGTTGGAGAGCAAACCAGAGTGGCTCCAGCAGTCGCTCCAAAAGTGGTTCCAACAGAAACCATGCCGCAGCCGAGAGAGAAGGTTAAAAGTGTTGACCTAAATCTTCCACAACATATACAAGATGATGAGACTAATGCGCTGATGGCAGAGGTGTTAAAAGTGAGAAAAGAAGTTGTTGACTCTGCACAACCGGAAGATTATGTGGTTGTAGATAAACCATGTGCAAACATTGATAATGTACATAATCTAAAGGAAGCTGAGGATCTTGTCCAGTAAGAGAAAGATGCAGAAACATCTGGCAAGAAGAAGAAGTAATAGAGGGCTACTATCCTAGTGAAGAACCCTGGTATCTCCTTTCGGACGCCATCTGTAGAGGTGGTTGCAAAGAAAACAAACCCGGAGCCTATGAGCAAGAAAGAAGGAAAGAAAAGGTTGCTGAACTTGAGTCTGAAAAAGAGGCTAATTCAGAAGATGAGTCTGGGTCAGAAGATGAAGAATCTGAAGATGAAGAAGTTAGTAAAAAGGCAGAAATTTCTAAGAAGAAAAGGAGGGGAGATGAGACCGAGGATGACTCGGAGTATGTTGCTGATAACAGTCATGAAGATTACGAGGATAGTGAGAAAGAGAACACAAAAGATGAGGATGGAGAAGATGATCAAGAAGATGACCATGAGGATGAAGAGGATAAGGATGAGTCACCTGCTCAGCCACATAGAAAGAAAGCAAAAGCTGAATCAAAGGCCAAATCTGTTGGAAGCAAGAAGAAAGCAAAGAAGTTTTTCTTTGCTCCACTATTCAAGGTAAGGATCTTGAACCTAGAACTCCAAATCATTGAAAGATATTAAGTCAAGAACATTTGACGCGGACCATTTTCTTAGGCAGATATGGCATCTGGAGATTGATTAGGGGCTTCCGAGAAGCACTCGGTTCTTTTCAGTCTTAGAATCGAAAATCAAAATAAAGTTGTTATCTTTTACCTCAGTAACCTCCGATGATTTAGTGAGGTTCTAGACTCTAAACAAAGCCTCACTGACTGTTCTGGAACTGAACCAGCGATGATTAGAAATTATCTTGCCCACCAAAATTGGTCTGACATGCTTTGGCTCTTCATCGTCACTGTCCAAACTGATTACGAGCATATCAAAGTTGAATGCTGACTCAACTTTATCTCCACCCACATCTTTCTCACGGTCCGTTATGGTAGACTTGGCAAAACGGGTATTGACACGACAACCGATACGAACCCGACACGAAATTAGCAGGTATAGGTCAGAAATTTCAAACCGTTTAGTTAAATGGGTCGACCCGACACGACACAAAAATTAGCAGGTCAGGTAGCGGGTTGACCCGCCAACCCGATAGGTACCTGTTTATGACCCGATTATATTTAGGGTATAGATATTTACTGATTTAATATAAGACTTATTTAATATTTAAGGTCAAAGTTACTAAAATTATCCAAAAATATTTTTATAAATACTTTTAAATACTATTATATTATGATTCTACAATTTATAATATTATTTAATATATGAGAAAATCTAATTATATGCCTATATATTTAAAAAATACAATAACTTGTGCAAAATAGAATAATTTCAAATTGAATTTTAGGCTTGTTAGATTTAATAGGTAACCCGCGCGACCCGAACCTGACACGATAATAAATGGGTTAGACACGACACGACACGATTCTTAAATGGGTCGGGTCGGGTTGAAGAATCGAAACCCGTTTACATGTTCAACCAGACATAAACCCGACACGATAATACGAATTGTCATCTCTACGTCATGGTAGATAAGAGAAGGTTTGACGAACGGAAGATATAACACAGGTTGGGTTTAAATTTAGTCCACTCCAGAAACAATAGATCTCATCTTCTAGTTTAGAGCTAGAGAGAGAGTTAATGATATTTCTTATATCAATACCTTCCCTACACGTGTATTACATTATAAGTGGTATATGGGTAGGGTAGTTATTTGGGGCTATATTATGGCTTGTAGAAAAAAATAACACACAATGGTAAAGTTATATTACCTGGTTTTTTTTTTTTTCAAGTTGTATTAAGTTTTTTTTTTATTTTTTATTGAATGTATTAAGTAGGATTTCCATCAAAACAGCATTCGAGCCTCTGAGTATCTACATTCATATATTGATTTGATTAGTATAATATCTGTACAAGTAGTGGACAGGTTAGTTGTCCAGTTCTCGCTAAACTGCGTTGGGATATTATATACACCTTTTGTGGCTATCATACAAGAACAAGAAAACTAGTTTCTAACGCCTTTGGAAATTGAAGAACTTGATAGACAAAATGAAAGTGAAGGCAAAGATTGTGGCAAATCCAACCACCGCAGCTGCTACTACCCCCACAAAATCTTGCCTGAAGTCAAAGTAGTTCCTGACAAATTCTTCCACAGTTTCTCCACTCTCTAGTCTGTCCTTTATATCTCCAAACTGGGTTACAACTAACCCGTACAAGGTCCATGCCACTGGACATAACCAAGCATACCATCTCCACCACACCGGAATCCGCTGTTAGAGAAATGGAAGTCTTTTATGAGTAAGGATTTTCTTGAAGTATATATTACAAGAACATGAAAGAGCTCTACTGGTGGAAAATGTACTTACAGGCCTTGGGATGATGAATCCTGAAAAGAGGTTCCATAGAGAATAAAATGCAGAGGAAACAATGGACGCAATGTGCTGGTTTGGAGTTGCAGCCACAGCCATCATACCATAGTAGGTGTAGTATAGTAATGTGAAGAACATGAAGAATAGGTACCAGAAGAACTTGGCAGCAGTCCATTGAAATCCTATCAATGCATAGACTATAATCCCATATACTGCAGCTTGACAGCAAATATATGGAAGTTCAATCAAGACCTGCAACAAAAGAAGAGAAGAAATTAATCTACATACTCATTTTTACAGTGTGAACTTTACAGCCTCTGAAATATTATTTACCTGTGCAAAGGCATAGGGAAGAGGAGAAAACATCCCGGCAGCTCTCTCCCTGTAGAAGACTGTTCTTTCAATAGCCACCACAGGTTGCGCAGATGAAGAATTCTGGATGCCAAGGAAGACAATTGCAGCATGCATTGAACCCATTGCGTTAAAAAGATCTTGTCTCCTTCCCCTACAGTTTAAGGCAGTATTTAGATTAGAATGGCAACAGGGATCGGTTGACCTGGGATATATAATATGTTGGTTTCGTTTTATTGCAACTTACGTTCTGGAGCCAAGGTCCAAGAAAATTGTGCCAAATATCAGGGCCACAACGGTAGTGAAGAGCAATCTTACAGCAGTATATGATGGATTACGCCAATATGACCAGTGCTGCTTCCATAAACAGGCTATACACTGTGTTAGAAACGATTGAGAGTACTGTGAAGGAAAAGAAAGATCCTTTGAACCAGGAGCTGGTGAGCATAGTTCCTTAATAAGAGCCTTGTTCCTCCTGAAACGTAAAAATTTTTCAGAAATTACTGTTATGAAAATTTCAGCAACAAATCAGGATATTAACTGCTATTACAGCATCTCAGACGAAGATATTGGTATGGTAGTTGATAAGTTTTCATTTTTGAGGGAACTCACTGGTACAATTCTGAGTTTTTGTAGAGGGCTGCAAAATCTACTCCAAGAGATATTTCTTGGGCTGAACTGGTAACTTCCAGCATCCAAGTAGCCGGATTGTAGTCATCTTTAATTTTAGGAACACCATCAATGCTCTGAATTTAAAGGAAGGAACAATAATTATCAAGTGATTAACATGACCAAAAGTTAGGAAGCAGAGCAATATGTTAATATATTCCTTGTGTATTTAATTATACCTCAAAATACTTGATTAATTGGCAAGAATGACGACCTAGTGGCCCTGCATATATCTCCTGTCCTCCACGCTTTAATAGTAATAGCTGCAGCAACATGTTCAATTTATCTTAGTAAAAAAATATTGGAAATTTTAGCTAACTGCACTAATTGTGATCAATTTCTAGCACTTGTGACCTCATCAAAAGCTTCAAATATGTCAATGCTTGGCTGATGGATTGTGCATACAACTGTTCTTCCAGTATCCACAGTATTCCTAACTGTTCTCATTACAATTGCTGCTGCTCTTGCATCTAACCCAGAAGTAGGTTCATCCATGAAGATAATAGACGGGTTTGCAACTAGCTCAACTGCAATAGTTAGCCGTTTTCGTTGCTCCGTAGAGAGGCCACTTACACCTGGCAATCCAACTAACGCTTGCCTTAAAGGATTCAGTTCCACGAGCTCCATGACTTCTTCAATAAATATCTGTACAACAGTTTTCATAGAAAAAAGAGGTGAATCCCACTTTTTCATGCATTCCTTCCGCTACAATGTACAAATTTATGGAAACAAATTTTAGCGAGCTCAACCGAGTCTAACAAGCTTGTCAAAATAAAAGTTATCTACAGTTTTCTCAATTGTGCTGCAAAATCCTTCTGTAAACAAGTTCAACATCAGAATAACAAATAAGTAAGGATAGCTACCTTTCTAGTTTCAGCGTCTACTTCAGAAGGTAAACGAAGCCAAGCTGAGTAGAGTAAAGACTCATAAACAGTAACATGTGGAGAGTGGATGTCATTTTGTTCACAATATCCCGAAATTCTGGCAAAAGTTTCTTGTTTCTTTGGGTAACCGGAGATTGTGATGTTTCCCTCTATGTATCCCCCAGTTTTCCTACCAGCCAATACATCCATCAGGGTTGTTTTACCAGCACCACTGACACCCATTAGAGCTGTTAGAACACCAGGCCTGAACGTGCCACTTACACCCTTCAATAGCTCTAGTTTGTCTTCAACTACTCCCTGGCTTTTCATTTCCTGAATATTGAAAGAAAAGGATCAGCTTCTCTTGCTGCAGGACACATAGTAAAAGTTAGGATTGTTTTTTTTTTTTCAAACTTACCGGTGGCATGTCAACAGAATACTTAATGTCATCAAAGGTGATGGAATGTGGTTCAAAAGGAAGAATCATCCCTCTGTTCTGCTGATTGTTAATCATAGAAATGGCCTCTGTCTTTGCAGAAGGTAATCTGTGAGAACTGCCCTTTGTCCCCTCTGAATAAACTAAAATTTAATTAGGAACAACAGGTGTAGAGTAAACTTCCTGGGTGATGAACAACTGCATTATGAATGTTTATTACCTAAGTGAGTCTTGTGCTCACTTCCGTGGTTTGATAAATGAATAGCTCCTCCGGCACGTGAATTGGATTGGACATCTTTGGAAACAACAGCCTGGTGCTTGTGAAATGCTGCACAACATCAAATCTAAACATGTTCAAACACAAGCTCTATATTATAAAGCCTCGAAAAGATAAGGACCAGATACCTACGGTTCAGAAAAGTAAGAGCTAGAGTGTAACAGAAGTTGAATAGTAGTGTGAATCCAGTTAATCCCCCAACTCCTATCCAATACCAATATGCATGTGGAAAGAACCCGCGAGATTTCAGAACTGCAACTCCCAACGTCTCGTTTGAGTTTGGTCCAGCCTTTGGTTAAATATAATTCAATATGTCAGTTGCTTAGTTAGGTGAACACAAAACAAATAGAGAAAAGGCTAGTTCAAGAGATTACGCGACTCCAACTCTTTCCAAGGAACTCATTAACTACAATAGCATTCTGCCCATACATCATTGGGGACATCCAGTAACCCCATATCCACCATTTCTTTATGTTGTCTGTGTCATTGACCAGTGAAAATATTATTAGCTTACAGTAAGCAATGTTCTTGAAACAGGACCTGCTAAATCAAGAGAAGTGTACCTTCAGACAGGACAAAGCCACCCAATGCAAACAGAATGAGCAGGGCAAATGCTCCAAACGTATTGGCAGCAATCATGGTCCTTCCTGCTCCAGCAATGAATCGGAATAGTGAAGTAGCCATCTGGCTGATGAGGACAAGCACAAGGTACTGCTTAAAGAACCTGGAGCAGCAAAATGTACTCTTAGTATATCAGCTGGAAAAAGAACAAAAATGTTTTTCTCTCGGCTAATATATGTGATTTCTTGTACCTTCCGACATTAGGATCATAATTAATCACATAATATGTGAGTAACACCCAGACAGCTGTTTGTACAAGTGTGAGAGGAAGTTTAAGGATCCAGGAGGGGATAGAAAATGCCCAGGGAGGATAGAATAGAAGGTCCCTTTGCTTGTAAAATACAGGAAGCCTTGCAATGGTCATGGAAATCTCTGGAATGCCATTAAACAACGTAAAGGCCACCGAGAAGAACAGTGAACCGGCATAAATTCCCCCATCAGTCACAGAGTCTTTGTGCATCTTGGTCCGGAAGAAAAGTGTCATTGCAATCATGGCCATTATTGTGAGCTAGCAGTTGAGAGCAATGTCACGTCAGAACCTTAAAAGCATGCATTTTAACATTAAAGGAAAAACTAAAGGATGTTAATGCTTGGTAGTTACTTGGACAAGCTTGAAAATGTAGACAAATGAGTTCCTCTTCATGAGCAGCCATTCTCTAGAGAAGCTTGCTTTAAGAAGCTCCATTTTTCCAACTCCATACTTTTCAGTTGTCAAAGAAGCCGGGTGGCTCTTGGCCTTATCAAATGGAGTAGAAAGCTCATTTGCTATATTTCTTCCAACATCAAATGACTGAAATGCCTCAGAGAATTCCTTGGCAGTGACAAAACTATAAGACTCATCTTCACGTACCCAGTACTGTTGCTGATCTTTCCTTGAAGTTATCTGGAATGAGTGTTGTCCAAAACTATTAAGCATACAGCTTCTCCATCGGAGTACTGAAAATCTATGTATTTAACTAAGGCAATATTAGTAAGAACATTTCATGACTGTGCTTACTTCTTGCAAGAAGTCTGCTACACCTTTCCTTTCAGGACACTTGAAGCCCATACGTTCGAAAAATTCAAGCACATGTTCACGAGGACCTTGATAGACAATTTGGCCATCCGATAGGAGGATAATGTCATCAAAGAGATTGTAAGTCTCTGGTGGTGGTTGAAGAAGAGAGATGACTGCAGTTCCATTGAGAATGTGAACGTATTGCTTAATGGCATTCACAATTTGATAAGTTGTTGAACTATCCAAGCCAGTGGAGATCTCATCCATGAACAGTGCCTTGTATGGCCCAACCAGCATCTCACCTACAATTTGATAACTGGAAATCTTTAGCCACTTGCTTTTAACTATTAACAGAAAGTAGAAAAAATGTTTGTTGTTTGTAAAATACAGCAGTAGTAGTTGCTTACCTGTTGTGACACGCTTCCTCTGTCCTCCAGAGATTCCCCTTGCCATTTCATTCCCAACTATAATATCTGCACAAATTTCCAATCCTAAAATCTGCAAATTCAACACAAGAAATTAATATGTACTATCTATGATATATAAATTGTGTTGACCATTTAATGTGTAAGGTATATATGTTAATGTCACCTTTAGAACATAATCTGTAATCACACTGCTCTCTTGACCTTCTGTGGCAATTGCCTTTAGCAGAAATGAAGAAACATCAGTTAAGTCAATGACTAAAATTTTCATAAGAATTTTTACCGAGAAAGAAAGAATAAAGAATCTTTTATAATTTGGTTCATATAACTCAAAGCCACAGAAACATGTTCTTTGACAGTAATGTCATTTCAATCATGGTTCTGTCCTTGTATTATCAGACTATAATATGGTACCAGCTGACCCCAAACCAAGGAGTATAGATTTTCTCACCTTCATGTAGATATCAATATCAGGATCAGGCTTAATATTTGCTGCTTTCTCTCTTCTTAACAGTTCTGCTAACATCTCTGCAAATCGCCACAAAATTAGAAACAACTTTTGAGTGAAGCCATGAATAGACACCCTAGAATTCTGTAGGCACTGTGCAGGTCATTTGGAAGTAAGTGAAAGGGAAATTGATCCAACTAACCATAACGGTGTCCGATTCCATGGCATCGAGCAGCAAATTCTAGGGTTTCTCTCACAGTCATTTCTCCTAAATGCAGATCCTGTTGACTGATATAGGCAGCTGTTCTTTGGGGTACAAACTCATTCATACTATGACCATTGTACGTCACACTACCAGAAACCTGCAGGAGAATTTCAATTTCATTACAATTATGAAGCCGGTATTGATTAGAAATGATTAGCATAAGTCTGTAGATGCAGAGGTGTAATGATTTGTTCTTACCTTGAGACCAGGATCAACTTTTCCAGCCAAAGCCAACAAAAGTGTAGTCTTTCCAGAGCTGGGAGGACCCAAAAGTAATGTCGTTCTGCAAGTAACAGATGAGGAAGGGAATTAGAATTGCTTCCAATTAAGCCAACTATGAAACAGAATCACCACAATCACCAAGTTGCACTCACCTTGATGGTTTGATGATTCCACTTACATCTTCCAGGATCGAGAGATGTTGTTTCCTACTTGGGAGGATGTGAAGAAAGTTCAAGAAACCCTTTAAAATGGGGAAGCAAATGGGAAATGTCAGAGTAATTGCAGCAACAGAATATTTGCAGCAACTAACAATCTCTATCAACATTTAGCAGGTATTTACCTCTACTATATTAACGTTGAAGTTAAAGAATGTGGGCAACGCTCTGCTTCCTACATGGGCTTCTGCCTCAATATTTAGATGCTCAAATCTAACTTCAATTGTGGGAAGCTCAATTCCAACTCTGGAAAGCCACGAGAAAAGAAATTGAGCATTGGAAAATAAAAAAAAAAATGACAGCAGAACAAGAAAAAGGGTAGTTCCCCTGCTTTTTTAGCCTCAAATAGTAGACCTCCAAGTTTCTAGAATGTGACATTTGCGTTAAAGAATTACCAGAAGTCTCAGTTCTTTTCTAATTACTAACAGTGCACATGCAAGAATTTTTAACAGGTAGTCATCATCTCACCTATCAATGCGCTTCCTGAGTTTCAACAGAAATTTCTCATTATCCTCTTCTGCAACTCTCACCAACCTCTCAAGCAACCCTTTCCTTTCTTGAAACCCAAGATTGTGTATATCAATTTCATCGGCACCACCTTGGGATGTAGTTAACAAGCCTTTCTTCAAGCGACTATAAGTAGGGAGTCTCTCAATGGCGGCCCATTTTAGTGCCTCCTCATCATCTTCTTCTCTTGAAGATTTCGAAAAAGCTTCCACGACATTGCTTCTGAACAAGAAAGACGCCCCTTTGCTTAGACTTTTGCTAGGTATGCTCAGATCATCAGCGCTCTCCATTTCAGCAAAACACGATCTCTTCGTTTCAAACAAAAGAACTGCTGGCTGCTCCTTGTGTAAGTGTTCTCTCGAGCTAAAAGAGACGAAATTAATGGTGTGAAAATGAAATCTTTTTTTCAAATTGTGAACGTGGGTTGTCGCTGCATGTATGTATGTATATATATAAGAGGAAGGATAGCAGCATAGGATTTTATTTTAATGCGGCGGCTGTATACTCACCTAGCAGATAATACTAATACAGGACACCCGTTTTATGGTGAGTGGTGCTTTTTAGACCAAAAAGTTGATTTGGACATTAATGATGTGAACTCTTTTTTATCTTTGCTTGCTGACATGTGGGATGAGGTATTGGATGCAATAGGAACTTTAGAAAAAAGAGAAAGATTTACCCACCCCCTTTCCAGTTAAAGAAAGAAGACTCCTTATTGTACTTTGGCTTCTTAATTTGTTTTCTTGGACTCAAATTCGATCACATGTCCTTGATGTCTATTCTCAACCCACAAACTTACACTTAAAAATTCTATATAGAGAACTAGCAAGGCAGGAAAGATTATAAGTTAAAGAAAGAAAGAAATATATATATATATATATATATATATATATATATATATATATATATATATAACAAGATATATCTGAGTAGAGAATAAAGAGAGGACACCTAAAAGTTCGGAGAGAATGTGAACAAGATATGTGCCTTTTATATTATAGAGCTTTTTTCTACACATCATCAATTTCAATTATTTTGGTTATTGGTTATACAATCAATTTCAATTATTTTGGTCGTTGGTTATACCAATCAATTTTAAAAGTTTACCATTTCCGGTAAGAATGGACCAATTATATACCGGAAATGGTAAACTTTTATTTTTTTATCCAATGGGTAGTACGGGTTCGAATAAGGGTATACCCGCAATACCCGTTAAGTAAAAAATACGATCTAATTAAAAAAACTATACGACTATTAAATTGTCATTCATGAAATATGTTTCAAGTTCAAGCACAAATATTTAAAAAACAACAAGAAATTCAAAATTTAAATAGCATGTAACAATTCTCATGCAGAACTTAAAATCCAAACAATCTTTTATTCCTTAATCCTCATCCTCTTCTTCAACAAGATCAATGGCTATGTATATGTGTTTTAAAAAAATAATATCATTAAATAAAATAAAAGTAAAAAAATAATATCTTAAAGTTAATCTGATAGTAAGTTTAAAATGTAAATTAATATTGAATAGTTGATTATTCTTTTATCATCAAAAATTTGTAGGCTAGTTATAAGTTATTGCTCCTTCAACTTAAAATAAAAAAAATTATAATGACATAATACTAATAATACTAGTAATAGGGTTGTAGAGCGCGAGGCTTCGCAATAATCCCTACAGCTTCTCCTAATTCCACCAAGTCGCCCTGAGTAGGACTCCGACCATAACATAATCGACATATCCAAGACGTACTCTTACGAGAAAGAAAAGGAAGTAAGTGGAAGAGAATTAAAGAGAAATAAGAAAGAAAGTCAGCTTGATTTTTACATTAGGATTATAGATTTAAGGATGTTATAATGAGCTGGGTCTAACGGGTATGGTAAAACCTAGATCCGTACCAGACGTGGGCCCAGTCAATTTGGATCCAGTTAACACTCTATCTTTTTTTACCTGATCAATGTCAAGTAATACCCTACTCGTATAAGCGAGTTTCGGGTGGGTATCAGAAAAACCCAGAAAAATTGCCATTATAATCAGGTTTGCAATTTGAGTCCTAAGCCGATATTCAAGTCCAAACCCTGATTGATCAAAGACAAAAAATGAGCAACCAAAAGAAGTAAAATAAATGGTTTCTATTTTTTTCCTTTTTGGACTAATCACTATCATGAGCAGTGGCGGATCCGAGGCAACAGGGGCCCAGGCTCCCCCTAAATTACGTATTTATAAATATATGGAAATAAAACGACACTAAAAATCTTGTAGCTTGGTGGTAGTGAGCATTGGGGGCGCGGGTTCAACTCTCAGGTTTGTACATTTTCAATTTTTTTTTAACATTTCTCCTACTCAATACGAATTTATATAATTTTGGCCCTCTTTAAAATTTATTTTTGCAAATTTGGCCCCCCTAATAAAAATTTCTGGATCCGCCCCTGACCCTGAGCAACCAAAAAAAAAAGTAAAATAAAATGGTTTCTATCTTTTTTCCTTTTTGGTCTAATCACTACCCTGGGTCACTAATTCAGTTTAACATGTAAAATTATTTCACTAGCATTTTTCTCCATGAGGGTAAAGTAAAAAAAGGTATATCCATCCCCTTCTTTGACTATAAGGCACACAGCCGTAAGGCTTCTTCTTCTTCTTTTGCACATATAGCACATTTAGTAAGTGCAGAGATAGAAACACATGAATGAGGGAAAGTGAAAGACGATCTATATATCTCCCGCAAATGATCCTCATAATTTAGTATGACCCAAAATGGTTTAAGATTCAAAAAATGCAACGACAAAAAAGGTCTCAAGGAAGGAACAAGGATTGGAGTTGGGCTCCACTATTATTGTCAAAAGAGCCAGTCATGTCAAAATTGGTCTTTGTATGCTTCCACTGCTTCAAGATTTCATGACTCTGCTTGTCCAGAGAGAACGTTGGAGGATTTGGTAGTAACTAGCCAAACATCATATATAGATTAATTATTTTTTGACTCCCTGAATTTTAGTTTATTTTTGACTCAGCGCCTATTTTTTTTTTTTTCATCAATTGACTATCTGTATTCTCAATTTGATGCAATTAACAACCTCCAAACGAATTCCGTCTTTTGCACTAACGGAAGCGTCGGATGCACGCCACGTGTCTTAATCGGATTGAATTATGTTTTGACCCCTAAATTCTAGTTCATTTCTAACTCACCACCTGACCCTTTTTTTTTCATCAATCGACTACCTCTAATCCTAATTTAATTCAATTAGCCACCTCCATCCAATGCTAAATGGATTTCGTTTCTTGCACTAACGGGAGTGACAGATGCATGCCACCTGTCTTAGTCTTGTCTATCTATTTTTGATGAATCATATTTACACTCCTTAAAAACACATACAAAATAAATAAAAGACTAAAAAATTATATTTTTGTCCCAATACCAGCAACACCACCATCATAGTAAAAATATGGAGGAAAATATTTATATATGTTTTGGCCTCAATATCTGCAACACCACCACCACTGGTAGAAAAATATGCAACCAATATTTAATTAAACTTAAATGAAGAAGAAGAAAGAAAAAAAGTTAAATCGGTAAACCCTTTTGCTCTCTCTCTCTATTGGCTTGTATTGCAGCTAAACCCTCAATCGACTATCAGAATCGAGTTCAACCAAACTGCCCATTCTAGAAACCATCAAGCCATCAACCAACTAGTGTTTCTCAGTACATGGATAAGCCAACATCAATCAAGCAACAAGAAACATTCAGCAATCAATCTCTAGACGCACGTAAAAGAAAATGAAGGACAGATCCTTACCCGTTAAAGAACTCAGTCAAACTTGAGATTTACAGGAACACTAACACAGATACAATACAGTTCATAACCATCACGAACAACCACCAACCCATCAGTTGTAGAACACCCACACAAACAAAATGAACCCGACTAGATTTTAATCGAAGGCTGGCAATATAAAAGAAACAAAGAGAAGAAGCGAGGAAGAAGAAAATGGAAAGGGGAAGAGGAAGGGCGGTGACTCATCGAATAGTGGCAGGGCCCTCCAAACATGTCCTTAGGTGTTGGCTCACAAAGAGACAAAGATAATTTTCGTTTGTGCCAAACCTCCATGTTTCCTCCTTCATCAACTCAACCTCGAACCATCAAATGGAGAAGCAAAGAAAAAGGAGTTGGGTCCTTACCGTTTAAGTTCGTCACCACCCGTCAAGGAACCCCTGGTCAACTTGGAACTACCTACCTCGCTGAAAAATCGACCCAACCTCCACAAGAAATAGATCCGAGTAAACAAACCTTAACCCTAAACTCATTTTTCTTTTTATTTACTGGTTTTGAGTTTTGGGAGTTGCTTCTCCTTCATGTTTCTCTTCTAAGGAAAATTAGGGGAGACATGCAACGGTGAAGGTGTGGCTGGGCATATTTTTTATTTTAAAATTGTTTTAAATTGATATTAATATTTTTTGTTAGAAAAATAAAAATAGGAAAAGAAAATATTGAATGGTTAGGATGTAGCCACATGTAGCTTATCTCTGGATTCCGTTAGATCAATTAATTAGAAATCTAAAATCCTTATCGTAGGTTGTTAATTGAATTAAATTGGAATTACAGGTAGTTGTGAACACCCAAATTTGACCAATGCTTTATTCTATTATTTTGAATTATAAATTTGTTTATGTCTTTAATTGATGAGATAATTTGGTTGATGGCATGAATATTTTTGTGATTTAATGCAGTAGAATAAGGATGTTTTATTTACTTAAATCTTTTATTTATGTTTGGCCCTTTATTATTTGATTGATTTTGGGTTAGATATAGGTATTGGGTTTGGGTTGATAAAATATAGATCCTCCAGAGATGATAACACATTTAAACACATGGCCTACAGCTGATTTTAGTCCTAATTTTTTGTGGAAATTTAGAATTAATTATATATTTTGCCTCTTTTTTGTTTTTATGGTAGTCTTAACTGAAAAAGAAAATAATTTGATGTGGGGTTGTTAAAGAGGAAAAATAATAGAGTAAGAGACAAGTGTAAGGTGTTTTCTGGGTCAGGGAATACTCTAGAAGGCATGGGAACCAACTAGAAATCAGATTGGAGGAGAAAAAGTAAGAAAAGAAGAAAAACTGCACAGTCGATGGCAAGCATGGCGACATGACCGCCACCATCGGCAGACAAGAAGAGATGACCACCAGGGCTATGGCGGTCGTTTCTTCCAGAACCTTCTTTTTGCCTCTTTTTCACAATTCTAGTCCATATCCGTCAGATTTAGGGGTTCAATCTTGATCCTTAGGTTAATAGGACGACCTCCTACCCCTTGAACACTATAGATAGCCCATTACACATTAGAGGGATACACATTAGAATTATTCTCTACACACCTATAAACTTAGAGTACTTGGACAAACCCTAGTTCTTTGAGTTTAGGAGTCGTTTTAGGAGTTAATTTTCTAGAGAGATTTCGTGAAGAGGAGTAGAAACAACGCAGTAGCAAGAGGAGAGCAAGAGGGTTACAAGAAGGAGGCCAATCGAGGCAAATAGTTGGAGAAAAGAGTGTAAACATGAGAGGAGTATTCTTCCATGTGCAGTCTCAGGAAAATCGCGATATCTCGTGATACAGACGTCAGATTACTGCGATCTTGGTGTCTCTAAAAAGCTAAGAGAAAGATCTATGATTTTCTGTTGATACCAGATGCGGATTCGGCCTCCTTTGGTACCAGTTTTTTATTGAAGTCAAGTCAAGTTTTTGTTGCGGAGCAGAAAGCTAATAAGAGCGAGAGGAGGGCTTCAAGAGGTAACTCTAACCTTTTAAATCGATTTCTGCTACTGAGATTTGAGTTTTTGTGATGCTATTTACAATGATGCTTTGATTTTTATGTGAATCCATGCTTAGAACTATGTGTGCTTTGACCCTAGTCACATGGGTACGTAGGTAATCTCGGTCTGAAAACGGGATGCAAGCCAAATTTGTAAGTTTCCTAAGCTATATGACATTCATATACTAAGCACAACAAGCAGCGGAATTACGGAAACTTAACCAAGAACCACATGTGAAGCATGCATAAACCGTATAACAAAATTTTTACGTACCTGTAGAGTCAGGATCTCTCACCCAACTTGTGTAAGGAATCAGCAAGAGCTAGACAATGGCCTGGCTCCTCTACGATATCCACACGAACCGTGATCAGCTTGGAGTCGTCACACGAGTCAAGCCTCGAGCCCCCCAGACTGATGTGCTAGCAAGAGTAAACCGGGGCTATGTGTTTTTGGGTGTTTGGTTCTCTTCCTTCTTTCACAAAGAAGAAGAGAGGTTGAGAGGATGATGGAGAGGTCTGAAACTGATGCAAAAACGTGAGAGAGGCAGGAGAGTGATCTGATCACTTAACTTTTCCCCACTCCCATCCATAATGCATAAAGAACTAGCATAATGGCCAACAAGGTGGATCAATGGTGATGTCCACCATAACCATTGTCTCCCACTAAACACAATCAGACCACAACCCACCACAGCTCATGTCTGATCAATAATTCACTTAATTATTGATCCCAAAACGATCCTGGTTCAACCATGGTCCAACCACGGTCCAACCATACCCGGTCCAACCATGGTCCAACCACGGTTCAACCACCTGCTCGAATCAACGGTTCTATGTGTGTGACCCTGTAGGCACTTGTAACGTCCGACAATAATTGTAAAATCTCATTTTTACAATTATAAGCAAAGAGCGGCGTCTAGCAACACATCATTGCTACCCGAACGACAAGATCAGTACTGATTCTATATGCCTCGGAACATGTCATCGTCCTTTCATCCCATTATCTAGATCAAACACGAGACATGGAATATGTCAATCTCGTATGTGTTTAATCTATGTTTCTTGATCCCCGAGTTAACTGTATAAAACGGATACCTATGATATCACCATATCACCTAATCCGAGCATGGCCATGCATTTAACAGTTCAACTCTATCAAGAAACCATATGATAATATACCTGTTATATGGGTCGAACAAATCCCGTCTTGATCAATCAAAACCCACTACATACTCGTCATATACCCAATGATTACCCTTATGTCCACCCAGTTACGGATGACTAGGAATAATATCAAAGTACATGACTCATATGTTGGATACCTTGACGATCTCAGGTCGGAGGACAATACATGTGATACCCCTAAGTAAACCCTAGAGTATAGTGGGATGCCAATATTACAAGAGTTGGGTGTACCACGTTCATTGGGGATATTCGTGATCGTTGGTTCCTATGTCGGGAAAATCGATAGGCAATGATAACATTCCTGGTGTACAAGTTAGTGCGGGTTTTGGGCACGATAATATAAATTGGTGTCAGATTGAGGGCAATGGTGAGCATTGGATTGGCTTAGAGCACACACATAGGTTTCTAATGACCTGATGGCACAATTGTCCTATTCTGGTGTATAGAGTGCCCGGCTTGTTTGATTGGCCAATAAATGATAGTTAAAGATTGGAATATATTTATTTGGTGTAATAGGTGCATTAGAGGCACAATTGGCCAAGGGGATTGTTGGTTAGCTCGATTTGGTGCGAAATGGTGCACAACCGGGACATTGGTGTGCCCGTCGGTGCACAATTGGGCTCGATAAGGGTAAATGTGTAATTTGCCAAATCGACCAATCGGAGTTCGACATGTGGCTCGGAAATATGTTGCTGGAGACTTTGGGTGTGCAAGCTAGCAGCTTGTGTGGCACGAGCCAATTGGCCACAATCAAGCATGAGGTGGCACCAACTTGGTGCAAGTGGCACCAAGTTGGCAAGTGTGGCAAGTAGGTGCTTAGTCACTTACTTACCATCACTTAAGGGGTGAAACCAGGCACCTCTTACCATTTTTATCAGACCAAAATCGTGGCTAAGGATAGAGAGAGAGAGAGAAGGAGAGAAAAGAGGGGAAATGAGGGGAGTGAGCCTAGGGGTTCTGCTCTCGGCCAGACAGAACCCTGGCCACTAAACGATGGCCGGTCAATTAACATAGTTAAGCGCATAAACCGAATTAAGGAAGAATAAAATCAGAAAATAAGACTTTAATTAAATGTGCATGGAAACATTAACAAGTTCATCCCCTAATCCTAGACAAGAATTCTAGCAAGACATGGCTTTAAAGAAAACAACAAATACTTGGAAACAATTCGTCATAGTTAATTCAAGGAAGAAACTTACAAGTTGATGAAACTAACCTTGAACCAAAAGAGGAAGTTCCCAAGCTAGAAATCTTCCAAAAGCTAAGCCAACTACTAGAATTACAAAGCAAAAGAAAATTACAAATTCTAAGCTAAAGGAGTGATTTTGCCGAATGAAGTAGAGTTGTCCCCTTGATTCCCTATAGTGCATGGTTTATACAGTGCAAGGTGAAGGACCATTTGTGGCTCCAGGTGGTCACGCTAAAAATACCAAATATAGAAGGTGGAAGACCACTTCATGCGCCAAAGCAAATGGTGCAAATGACACAATTGCACCTGTCACATGCATGCATGCTAAACCCCCCTCTCTTGTTCCTATCTTCACGTTTTTCAGCCCAACAAACCGAAGGACTTGGTCTTGCTTGCTATGATGTGTACATGTGACCTTTTGTAGTGGAGAGTGGTACATGTGTATAACCACCACTTCCTTCCCTCCAATTTAGCCATGCAACTTTACTGGACCACCTCACATGCTAGCCTCCAACAAATAACAACTTTTGCTCTTGGACCATTTCTTGGATGACATCAGCGAGCAGGGCACATGGAGCCAAGTCGGTACTCTCCCCTATGCTCACGCCACCAGCTGCCAAACCAAGAATTGGTCTTTTGGCCAATGGATAATATCCATCCAACTTCCAACTTTTGAGGGGAGATGTCACATGTGTAGAAACTTCCCAATACCTCTTCCAACTTTGCCTTGTGGACCAGCTTCTTTCCTCCAATTTGCATGCAACGTGAGAAAGCTAGCTTCATGCATGTGAAGCCACTTGTTGTTGGACTCATTCTACCCTGGATGATGTCGGCAAAAATCACAAACAAATTGGTGGTGGATGGGTGAGTTTTCACGTGAAAACCATATCACTATGTTGGGCCTTTTACATCTTTCTTCTATTCTTCTTCACCATGAGTCTTGGGCCACCATAAATGGGTCCGTCATGGATCTGGGTCACCCTTTTTAGGATCCTTGGCCCAAGTCAAAAGATGTTTTGCTTGGTCATGTCTCGTGTACATAGGCTGCTTATGTTGAAACTGCTCACATGGGCAGCCTATGCTGGAACTGCCCTTTTCATCCGAAAAATCAAACTTTTATTTCTAAATTCTATAAAAACATAAAATCCTAAAGAAAAGGTATTATATAGGTGAAAAGGAGAAAAACACTAAAAACAAGATGGATTAATACAATAAATAATATTTTGCAAGCTAAAAACCGTTGAAAAGATCCGTGAAAAGAGTGCAAAATGCGCACTCATCACTTGGAGAAACTCTACTTCTCCAAGCCTAGAAACATTCCTATAGGCAGAAACTCTTGAGAAATTTCATGGGAAAGCATCAAGGAAGATGCCAACAAGAAGGGATCAAGAGGAGGAGGCAATCAAAAGCATCCTAGGAGTCAAGAAGGTGGACAATCTGAGTAGAAGGACCTGATGCAAGCAGTCCCAAAAAACAATCCATATCTCGTGTTCTAGAGATCTGATTGTCGTGATCTTGGACTCTTTCGAAAGCTAAGAGGGAGAGCTACGACTTTTCTGTTGAGACCGGAAGCTGAATCGGCCATCAACATCGTCCAAAATCCAGTAGAAGACTACTCATAGTTTCTGTCCAACAATCGAGCTAAGTGTTCTAACCCTTTTTATTGCGCACTTTATTGATTGCTTCTTGTTGATTATTTGATGATGCTTTTGAAGATTATGTGATTTCTGTGATGCCATGTCAAGAACTATGTGGGCTTTGAACCTAGTTGCCGGGGTACGTAGGTGGTCTCTAGTGGTGGAGACTCAAGCCCAAATATTTTTATTTTTCCTTTTTGTTCCGCAACTTCTTCTCCTTCCCCTCCAATTCAATTTTATTGTTTTTATGTGACTTGCTTCCACACTTGCACACCTGCACAAGGTACATATAATTTCTTCAATTGCACAAGGTTTCGACCCAACACGGATGGGTGCCTAACACCTTCCCATCCGTGACGAACCCCCGATACCATGTCATTGGTTCGCCATGACCATGTAGCCTAAAGGAGTCATGTAAAGGTTTTTCCCAAATTTTGCCCTTAATAAAATTTGGGTGGCGACTCCAATAATATGGGATTGACCTGAGGAAGAAGGTGAAAAGAATAGGTGAATAGGCCTAAGTGATTGTGGGTCGGGTACTCACAGTTGGCGACTCCGCTGGGGAAGTTACTCATAGTTCTCATAGGTCCAAACAGATCCATATGCAACAATTTGTTAGAACTCATGGTTCGTTACAAGGTTTTGATAATTGACAAACCAATTCCAGATCATGACAAAGATGAAGCAAAAAGAAATAAAGTCAAACCAATCCTCAAGCACAAGATACCATTCAAGAGCAAAGGATCAAAATGAATGAGCACAAGAAATTGAAGAGCCAAGAAAGAAGAGTTAGATTCATAAATTGTACAAGGTATAACACTCAACTCTTCTAGGACATTGGCTCAAAATAAGATAAAATTTGCTCATGCATCAATTAGATCTCATTTCAATCATAATAATGTTTTCCGAGCCTTGAACATCGATGTCCCAATTATGAACATCGATGTCCTGCCTTGAAACCAATCTTTCGAGAAGGTTTCTAAGCTTTGAACATCGATGTCCAATATTGGAACATCAATGTCCTGCACTAAAATAATTTTTCCAAAAGTAGGCAGTAGTTTATAACATCGATGTCCATTTTCGGAACATCGATGTCCTTATGACCGTTATGCTTAAAAATGGCTTTGAAGAGTTTGAACATCGATGTCCTATTTCATAACATCGATGTCCTATTGTATCAGGTTTCAAAAATGTTTTGGGAATGTCCAAAACATCGATGTTCAACCAAGGAACATCGATGTTATTTTGACTCGGGTTTTGAACAAAGAATTTTCTAAGGCTATAACATCGATGTCCACATTGCCAACATCGATGTTCTTACAATAAGTTTTCAAAATTCCTTGGCAGAGGTTTGGAAACATCGATGTTCACCATTACAACATCGATGTTATTTGGTCTCGGGTCTTGGACAATGTTTTG
>JAKUCV010002969.1:96182-181725 GCA_028386065.3 Turnera subulata
TAGGTTGTAACGGTTTGTTAAGCACCCGTAAGCTTAACGTAGATAGTGAAATCTTCAAGTGAGACTTGAAGGGCTGGATTAGCCACACTAGTAGAGTGTGTGTGAACCAGGATAAATTTCTTGTGTCCTTCATTCTTTTAATTCCGCATTTAATTCCTGCTTATTTCGTTTTTATTCGATTATCGCTATTCACCCCCCCCTCTAGCGAAGGGCTATTGTTCTAACACAATTCAAGAGGTCTAGATGTGGAGATAGTATATTTAGGTTTAAAGGAACTCTTAACCTATTTAACAAGCTGACATGCACAACATGTAGCTTCTTTTTCATATATCAGTGCGGGTAAACCTCTAACCAACATCTGGTTTGATAATATGGAAATGAGGTCCAAGTTTGCATGTCCTAGTCTTCTTTTCCACAAGGTTGGTGTCTCTTTCCTTGCACTTAAACACTTAAGCTCAGCATTAATAGCATTATCAAAGGATATAAAATAGATATTCCCTTTTCTGGTACTAGTAAAAACCACATCTCTGTTAGTAGAGCTTACTAAGTGATGCACGCAAAGCATGCATGGTTTTAGGCATGATTTTGAGCATAAATGATCCTTATTTCAATATGATCATGCACCTTATCATCCTTAATTTTATTATAATCCCCTTAATTCCATCCCTTACAGTGTGGTTAGTGATTCTAGGTGCATTTCAAGGTATTTTGGAGGACTTTACTAAGGAAATCGCAGAGACAGACCCTACCACAGCCTGAGCCTCTTTCAGGACCTCCAAGGTTTGTCGCTCACTGCAGATTCAATTAAAGGCCGACAATTCCTCCTCCAATGCTGAATTTTCACTGGATTTCACCACCCCAGCTTCGACTCACAAGGTCTTAGTGACAATCTGCCAACCACACAGGAGACTGGAGTAAAATTTGTAGATAAAAAAAAAAAGAAAAGTTGTGGACAGCCTCAAGCACAAGCTCAGCATGTGCGTTCTACAGAAACCTGAAATCCGCAGAAAGAATATAAAATTCGTGCCACTTGAAACTGAGCAAAACTGACGCCGCAACAATATCCTGAGCTTCTCAGAAGAACTTCCTGAAGATAAGGCGGCAGCAATCATTTTCCCTGGAGAAATATTCACTTAAAGAAACAATATCTTCTCCAAAAGTCTAGTGCACGCCTACACCAGTAGGAATTCAACCTACCAACATAGTGCCTCATCCTGACAAGCACGTGGAAGCCAACTTGCTTGGATCCCCACACCTCCAAACAAGTGGAGGAGATGGAGAGACCTGGGCTGCGCCTATAAATAAAGGAAAGGAAGAAGAGAGGAGCATCACTGGATTGAGGGAACAAAAAGATTACAGAAACACTTGAGTGAAGGGCAGGACCCATAACCTTTAAGAGCTCAAGGAACACGAATCTGCTCATTTGTTGGGCAGGAATTGTGTCGCTCTTGATTTCCAGACCGCCCTGAACCATATGTTGATGCCTATTTTCATTGGCTTTGTAATTTTGATTGTGATCTAAACTACCCTCTTTGGTTGAAGGGGTGCAACATGCCCTCTTTTCGATTGCAATAAATTGCTCAATCTATGTTCCTAATCCGTTTTCCTGTTTTGGTTGTTGCAAACTTCATCCATGCTTGAGTCTTGATCAAACTCATGCATGATTACAGGTAGCTAGGTGAAGAACTGGGAATTAAAACCATAGCCACTGGAGATTCAACAACCAACCCTTAACCTTTTTGCCTTTAACAGAGGCGAAAGGTAATTGAGAAATTAGCATAAACATTACCCTTAATCCCCTAGATTGGACCGGTGCGAAAGCACTAAGGATGAGTGAGAATCATGGGAGGCACCTGCGAGTGAAAGCAAGTGGGTGCAGTATAGGTTGTGAGCCCCTGCGAGAACCTACCTTATTTCCTTGGTTATATGCAGTCGATAGGCCCAGTCACAGGATCAACCTGTCGCAGTAGATGCTAAGTAGATAAAACATCCCTTTATTCTGATTCTTGATTGACTACTGGGAAGTCTAAATTAATTTAGTAGTAGCTTGGTGAAGGACCGGGAGGCAAAGTCAAGCTGTTAAGACCTACAATAGCCAACCTTCACTCCCTAGCCATTCGGGAGAAGATAGGGAGAGACTGTGGGTATTCAAGCACCAACACTGAACTTCACCCTTGAGAAGAAATCTATCCTAGTGACAGAGGGTAGAGGAAAGATTAGGGAATTACCAATAAGATCGAGAGCCATTGGTAGTACACTAGGTTGGGAGCCCCTTCAAGACATCATATTAAATACAGGCTGTCAAACAGGCTGAGCCTGTTGCGGCACTATTGAGAAATTTAAGGCATGACAATGAGGCATGCGAACCCCGAATGCCTAAAACCTCCCTCAATCTGATCTTTTTCTAGTCTATTCCATCACTATTTTTATTTCATTGTCTATTTTTACATTCATGCAACAGTCACCAAGTCCCACTCTTTTTAAATACCTTAAGCCTAATTCATCTACTGATGGGTAATAGGCTCAACACAGTCCCTGTGGATACGACCTTGATAGTACTACAACTACCCTGTGCACTTGCAGGATCATATTGTGGATAGCACGCATCAAGTTTTTGGCGCCGTTGCCGGGGACTGCGCTTGATTCTTTTTACTCTTTATTTTTATTATCTAATCATTTTTTTTCAAAGTTTGAAGTTTTTCAGGTGGTGTATGCCCAAAACTAGGAGCAAACAACCAGCTTTAACCTTCGACCAGGAAATCGAAAAGTCAGCCCGCCAGATTCGCAAATAAAAGCAGCAAAACATGGCGGACAAACAAAACAAACAAGGAGCGAACCTAGAGGTTCAACAGGCTCAGCCTGTGCGACCTTACATCCCCACGTCATAACTCCTACAACCACTAACCACCATAATCCACAACAGCATAGCCATCCTAGATGTAGATGCCCCATATGAGATCAGGACAAACCTGTTGAGCATGTTAGAGAGGCATACATTTGGAGGCTTGCCTTCCGAAGATCTAAACTCGCACCTACAGAATTTTATGTGGGTGTGCAGTACTGTGAACAATGTAGGGATGATCAAGGAATAGCTGTACATGAGAGTGTTCCCATTCTCACTCAGGGATGTAGCATTCGAGTGGCTCAACAACTATGAAGCAGGCCATTTTACTAACTGGGACAGCCTGGTTAGAGCTTTCTTGAAGGAATACCATCCTTCAAGCAAGGCTGCGAATTTAAGGCAGTAGATCATTGGTTTTTCCCAGCGCTATGACGAATCAATTTGGAATTCCTTGGAACATTTCAAAGGATTACTCAAAAGATGCCCAAGTCACCGTATTGATGAGGCTGTGCAATTGGAGCAGTTCTATTGCGGCCTAAGTGACGAACATCAAAATACTCTGGACAAAATGGCCAATGATTTATTTTTGGACAAGGATTATAACGATGGAGTTGCTATTCTAGAAGCCCTGTCCAAAAGGAAGACCCAAGTTAGAGGAGTCAAGACCCCTGGAATAATTGGCGTGGACAGAGTAACCAAACTCGAGGCATTAATAGAAGCCTTCCGGAAACAGCTAGGGGCTGCTCTTGTCAAGGCAGCCGCAGTGATAGCATCAGACTATGAAGGGTGTGGAGGACCTCACAACACCTCTAGTTGTCCCCTTTTCACCGAATGCGACACTGAGCAAGCTCATTTCATCCAACAGAAGCAGGGCCAATACGGGAAAAATTACAATCCATCATGGAGAAACCATCCCAATTTCTCTTTGAGGCCATCAACCGGAGAGAGAAATCTTCCGCAGGCCCAGTACCAGAGACAGATCCACGGCGGACAACCCCCATTCCAAAGATAGAACCAAGAAGGACAACAACGTAATAATAATACTGACATGATGAACATGCTGCAGTCCATCCTGGAAAATCAGAACAAGATCAGCGAGGAGATCAGTCAGATCAAATCCCACAATAGGATCCTCGAAACCAGATTGCTCAATAAGCCGCAATGACCACCGATTGACAAGGAGCCCTTCCTTGGAAACCAGTGGAGAATCCAAGAAATGAACGCTGCAAGGCTGTAACTCATCGCAGTGGGAAAAAATTGAAGGACATAGTACCGTGCAGCCTGCATCGATATCCAACTCAGGAAAAACACAGGCTGAGCCTGTGGCTGTGTCTGTTAGCACGAAAAGTGCAGAGAAACAGCCTCAAATTGTCCTACTTCTCTTGAACAGAATCAGTTCCTCTTACATTGCGTTAACCCAACTTCCATCTTCAATTGCATCATGTGCATTATTTGATTCAATTTGCGACAAGAATGCAAGATGTGTGTTCATATTCCTCATGGATGACCTTGTAGTTACTCCTCTGGTGATATCTCCAAGAATAGTATTAGTTGAGAGTCCTCTAGAAGTTCTGATATTCCTAGGAATGTGTTGGGTGGTTAAAGCATGTGTTGTGACATTAGGTTTTTGTGCAACTAGATCTGGCACAACATCATGTTGTTGTACACCTTCTTGTGGAACAAGTACATGAATATCTTCATCTTCTTCTTCTACAAATACATCAATGCTCACAACCTTAGGTTGAGCTTCAGCTATAACATCTGGTTCCTCATCAATACTTGAAACACACGGGTTAGTTTCATCAAACACAACGTGTATGGTTTCCTCTGATGCACATGAAATATGCATAGTTTTAGGCACGATTTTAAGTATAATTTGTGCTCATTACATCATGATTATATGCCTTCCTTTACGCTATTTCAATATATGCCCTTAATTCCCACCCTTACTGTGTGATTAGTGATTCCATGTGCATTTTGAAGTGTTTTGGAGGATTTTATTGAAGAATTCGCAAAAACAGTCCCTGCGACAGCCTGAACCTGTTTCAGGATTTCGAGGGCCTGTAGCCTGCTGCATAATCAACAAGAAGCCATAAATCCTCCTCCAAAACACCAAACATCCACTGGATTTCGCCATCCCTGTCTTTATCCTAAAAACTTCCATCCTTCCACGACAAGTATAAGAGAGGCTGAAATCAATTGCGTGAAAGAATTGAAAGAAGTTGCAAACAGGCCGACCACAGGCTCAGCCTGTGGAATTTGCAGAAACCAGAAAAAGCGAAGAAAGAATATTAAACTCCACGACTTGCAGAACCTTGCCACTTGCAGAATTTTTTATCCCGCAATCATGCCCTGAGCATTTCAGAAGACTTTTTTAAGGGGAGAGAGGCGATAATCATTTCACCCAAAGAAATTTCCACTTAAAGAAGTATTATCTCCTCCAAAGTCTTCTAATTCTGCCGCCTGTCAGGATTCAGCCTATTAGCACACCTCCCATGACACCTTATCCTGACAAACGTGATGAGCAACTGAAAACCAACTTGCTCAACTCCCATGCCTTCCAACAAGTGGGAGAGGAAAGAAGAAGAAAAGCGCCTATAAATAGTGTGAAGGAAGATGAACTGGGTATCGGAGAACCCATCGATCAAACACTCAGAAACTTGCAGAAGTTTTGGAACAAGGGTAGAACCCATAAACACCAAGGTTTTGAGGGAAACACGATTCTGGAGCCTTTCTGGCAGAAATTGTAATGTCTCTAGCCTCCAGATTATTCCAAACCTTATGCTATCCCTTAACCCCATTAATTTTGTAATTCTGAACATGAACTAAACAACGCCTCTTAGGTTGAATGGGTGTAGCATGTCTCTGATTTCTATGTAATAAATTGCTCTTCCTATGTTCTTAACCCGTTTTCTTGTTTTGGTTGTTGTGAGCTTGCTCCATGTTTGAGTCTTGATCAAACCCATGCATGATTATAGATAGATAGGAGAAGGACCGAGAGGTGAAATCATAGTTGCTGGAACAACAACAACCAACCCTCTGTTCTTAGCTCATGACAGAAATAGGAACTAATTGAGGAACTAGCCTCAACATAAAACTTAATCCCCTTGGTTTGACTGGTGCGAAAGCACTAAGGATTCTGAGAATCTTGGGAGGTACCTGTAAGTGAAAACAATTGGGTACAGTATAGGTTGAGACCGCCTGCAAGAACAATTCTTATAATTGGTCTTGAGTTGTCGGTAGGCCCAGTACAGCCTCAGCCTGTCGCAACTCAAGTCAAGTGATAACACTATTTTTAATGTGATTCTTGATTGGTTACTGTGAAGCTTATTTTAAACTAAGTAGCAAGTTGATGAAGGACCGAAAGGTGAAGTCAAGTATGGTAGACCAACAGTAGTCAGCCTTTATTCCTTAGCTGTTCGAGAGAAGATAAGGAAAGACTGTGGGTAGTAGCACCAACACTAAAATTCACCCCTAAGTGGTTGTCCATCCTAGTGACAGGGGATAGATGGAAGCTTGAGAAACTGTCAATAAGATCAAAAGTCATTGATAGTACCCTAGCTGTTGATATCTTATTAAACACAGGGCATCAACAGGCTCAGCCTGTTGTGACGCTGTTGAGCAATTTAAGGCATGAAACAGGACATGTGAACCCCGGATGCCTAAAACCTTCCTCAATCTGATCCTTTCTACATCAATTCCGGAGTTATACTCATTTTATTGCTTCATTCACATTTAATTTTACATTCATAAAAAATCCACTTTCTATTTCAAGCCTAATCTGTCTTTCTGAAGGGTAACAGGCTCAACATAGTCCCTATGGGTACGACCTTGTTAAAGTACTATAACTACCCTGTGCACTTACAGGAACAGTTTGTGACAGTAGAGCACGCATCATCTTTCACAACCATATTTTTCTTATTATACACATGATAAGCTTTACTGGTTGTAGAATAACCAAGAAATATGCCATCAACAGACTTTGCTTGAAACTTATCAAGGTTATCCTTTCTGTTCAGAATATAGCATTTAGACCCAAATACCCGAAAGTAAGAAATATTTGGCTTCTTCTCATACCAAATTTCATAGGGTGCCTTTACAATGATAGGGCGCATAGTGACTCTATTTAAAATGTAGCATGCTGTATTCACACCTACTGCCCATAAATACACAAGTAACACTACAAGAATTTGTTGTTTTAAGGACCATGTTTTAAGGAGAGATGAGAAAAATGGTCGTTAAAGCATCATATATAAGGACAGAAAATAAAATTTGTCCTTAAAGCTCAATTGGTTAACACTTTAAGGAAAGGAAAAACCATAGAAGAAATGAGTAAATAGTTTTTTATGTCCTTCTACTTTATTGATTTCGTATTTATTGTCCCTCTTCGTTTAATTTCATTCATAGTGTCCCTCAACTCATAATTTACAGGGTCACCTTATCCATTTTACCTCCTCTAGCCAGTAGGTTGCTGTAACGCCGACACGTGTCATATACGGCCCATAGTTACCAATTTTTTTAATGTTTTAATCCTGTTTCTTGTTTTTCTAAAAATAAATTTCAGAAATTTTTTTTTAATTAAATGAATGGCCGAAACAATGTCTTTTTCTATCCAGAAAACCAATTTCAACGCCAATCCTCCTTGCTTCTCCCTTGCTTCTCCATTACCTTGCCACCCATCACCATGGCCGAAATCCAACCCACACAGTATACCAAAACAATCACTATCACCACAATCCGCGCACGCATCCGCCATTAATATTAATCCATCAACACAAGCCCATCAAACAAAAATGAAATAACATGATTAATTGCAATATGCCATAACAATAGAAAGAAAAAGAAAGTGGGAAGGGAAGAGTTCAGGACAAAGAGGAAAGGAGACGGCCGGCGCGACTTACCCACGGCGGCAAAAGGGACGACTCTGCTCTGCGACCCTTGACTCGCCGCTACGATTCAACTCGCCGGCCAAACAATGACCACCGCGAGCGCCATCGAGTCCGCCATGCCCGAGATCCCTACTCGATGGAGAGGCATGTGCCAATCCGACCCCGGACTTCTCGGTGAAATCGTGTAACAAGAAACACGCTTCTCAAATTCCCCAGCCCCAATTTCATAACCTTTTTTGTGGGTCCCAAAAGAGGTGGCGACCTTCGTCATTGTTAGTCGCCTCGAACATGAAACCGATTGAGTGCCGGCGACGATCTTCATGGTGGATCATGTCTCCTTTGTGATGGAGCAGCTTCTTGCACCATTAGCCAAACAACAAAGGCAACGGCGGCTCCCTTATGTCTTGAAGAGAAGAAACCTTAGGGCTAATTAATGCAATTGTAATTAAAAGAAAGCAACGATGTCGTATTAAAATTTTATCCCCCCAGGCGAGCTTGTTTAATGAATATGTCCCACCACTCTCTTGCAAATAAATAATATAATACGATTTATTTAATTTAATTTAATAAGAGGTTTTAGGAAAAACATTTAAAAAGGAAAAATATTAGAAAAACTCACAAAGAAGAAAATAAATAATCAGCATGAAAGAAACCTATTTTTTTATTATTATAAAAACCTATTAGTATTAAAATAAAAAGCTCTCCTCCTTTTTATTTTTTTTATAAACACCTATTTATTTTAATTCAAAAAAGAGTTTTAGAAATTAAATTAGTGGAGAAAAGGAAGAAAGATTAAAAAATGGTAGCCCACAGCCCCCACAAGACACGTGTCAACACCAGTACAATTTACCTGCTATTATGGGTGAAATGGACAAGGTGACCAGGTTAATCGTAAGTTACAGGACATTGTGAGTGAAAAAAAACAAAGAGGGACAAAAAATGCAAAATCGATTAAGTAGAAGGACACAAAAAACTATTTACTCTAGAAGAAATTGGCTACATTCCTAATCCTAGATTAGAGAATTAGTTCCTTATAATAAAATAGCAATCAATCAATATCTCATAAGAATTCATCAAGTAAAGAAGAAGACAGAAAGAAAAAACGAATAAAAGAGAGAGTAGTTAAGTCGGTTGGCCGGTTTCTGTTGGTGGTGATGGCATCGACTTGTGCTCCTCTGGTGACGATTTCTGCTGCTCTTGATCTTGTGATTTTGTGACTCTTTAAACCTTCAAATCTTGCTGAAAGAACGTTGAATTGTTGTGGGGAATAACCTTGCAAATTGGATGAGAAATTCGGCACCACCTAGTATGTGTAAACTAATAACTAACCAATTCGATGGAGCTTCGGCCTTTGACTTCTTCCCACTGAATATGTCGACCTACGGACTCCTTTTATACTTGTTTAGCAGCTGGAAGTTGGCTTGGGCTCTCCTTCTTTGAATGGTAATTGAATTCTTGACTTGCACTCCAAGTTGGACTTTTGCCTGTTTTCTGACCCAAAAATTGCACGGCACTTATCGATTAGAAGACGTTTGAACGTGGTTTTAGGCCCTTCATGAAAGTTATAGATAATTCTCTCAGCTTTCTTTTCGTAAAAATAACTCCACAATTGGACTTCAGTAGAGATATTGCCAAACTACTGGGCCTGGGTCGGCACAGACAAATCTACACTCTAGGCTGGAATCAACTGAATGTGCCTCCTAGTAGACAACTCCAAAAATTATGAAATTTATATCAATGGAAAGATATGGAAGTCTACTTTCTTCTCCAATTATTCTCACTTGATTTTGATGTCTAGATCTCCTGATATCTCCAAAATACTCAGCAGTGCTCACTATAGAAAAGTTTCCTAATTTGGGCCTGGTTTCCAAACTTGGCTAAAAAGCTTCCATTCTTGAATAAAAACGATAAATTCCTGATGAAAGCACTTAATCAGCAAAATTGAAGTACTAATTGACATAGTGCAAGAAAACAAACAATAATATTAAGACTGTACACATAATTGACTAAGAAAACATAGTAAAAGCCTTTCAAAATCATCATAAAATGTGTTAATATTTAGAACACATCAAATCTCCTCAAACTTAAACTTTGCTTATCCTCAAGCAAATAAATCAAATAAAACAAATAAGGGTTTTGAAATTCTCCACCATATCACAAATCAATAAGAACTCATATCAAGACTTCCAAGGTAATCACCAAGAGCTCAAATGGAATATTCAGAATATATGTCAAGAAAGAAAGATATTCTCATGAAAAGGCATCCATGTAATAGCCAGACTTACCCAACACAAGCATTCACATAAATCACTTAGCAAGAGTCAACGAATCATATACATAGATAAATGAATTAACGTCATGAAAATTTGAAAAACAAGTCCCAAAGGCAAATTCCAGATCTTTACTCCACTATTATGAATAAACACTCTAAAAAAGATCAAAAGGTCTTTACAAAGAGTTGTAATGGGGTCTTGGGTAAAAGGTCGATCAAAGAAAAAGTATATAGGTACTCAAAGATTCAAACATTCATTTAAGAGAAGATTGTAATATGCATTATCAAGAAGTTGAAAAGATTTCTCAAAGTGCAAGTCTTGAAGTAACATCCATCATGTGATCATAAAAAAAAATTCAACTTGTTTCAAGGATACTTGACAAATAGCGCATCATCCATATATTTTATGGATTTTTTTTGAATCGACTTGGTCGGTTTTTTTTCTCTTTTTCTCTTTTTTTTTTTCTTGTGCCCTTGACATTACATAACAATTTTGAAATAATTGAAAGTGCAAACATCCTCATTGCATATATGGCCTTAGATGTGAAAAGTGAGGTATAATTGCACTTATCATGGAAAAGATCTTGATAGAAACATAGAACAAAAATCACTTAAAGAATCTTGAAAAAAAGGTGTGGATAATGAAGAAAAGAATGATAGCCTAAGGTTGCAAAGGGTTAAAGGTGGGTAAATATGGGTAAAGATAGAAAATTTAGCTACCATGATTTTGGGTCAAAAGGGGTCAAACAAGGGATAATAGCAAAAGGTAGGCTTTTTGTTGGCTTGTTGGTTTAAACAAAGAATGCCTAAATCAATTTTTTCATTGAGCATTTATGAGAAAAATTCACTTTGAAAAGAATCTGAAACTTATTCTAGGACATATATGTTGACGTTAAAATTTTGAAAAATAATGCATAGGGTGTCGAAAAATGCAAAGCAAAGAATGCTAAGACTTGAATGAATTCATCATAACTAAGCATGAACACAAAATCAATCAAAGATCAAACTTCTTGCATATATAAGAAAAATTTTTGAAAACTCAATGTAACTCTCTTAGTTATCCATCAACAAAATTCATCTTGATTATAAAATTGGTGGGTTTGAAAACAATTTGAAAAACAAAGAAAATCTTTCTGAATTTTTTTAAATTTTTTTTATCGATTTTTTTATATATTCTTTTTTGTCAAAAAAGTTATTTTTTTATACATAAAATCGAAATTATGAAAACAATTTGAAAACCAATTTCAAAAATGATTTTAAAAACAAATTTAAAAATAATGATTTTTTACTAGTAATCTAGAATCAAATATATGCATACCCAATATATTAAAGTAAAAAATATGCTCTTTATTGACACTAAACAAACAAACAAATTGCAAAGAAATTTGTTCTCCCTCCTCAAACTTATGCAAACCCCACGACCGATCAAAAAAAATGTTGTGAGTCTCACCAGACTCGAGAATATACAGTTGACAACTGTGGAAGCTTGTGCCATGCCATTCAGAGCTTGATCGATAAGGGGTTGTTGACATTGCCTACCATGCACACATATTGATGAGCCGAGAGTAGAGAGTCTAAATTTTCGTAAAAAGTGATGGTATAATCCCATTAGAGTCACTTTATTTTCAGGCATTTGAATAAATTTACCTTTTAGTTCCTCTCAAGGAATAAAATTCTATTCCCTCAACTTTGTGTGGCAAGGATTTAACAAATTTCATGAAATTCCATTGACTCAACTCGAGAACCTTCTAATGAACTATGAAGACCTGATTCTGTGGGTGTAACCCATTCCTACCTAAACACTTGCCTTTGTCAACCTTCAAACATATACCCAAGTTAACCTTCAAACATCTATCCATTTCAACCTCCATGTAGATCCCATCACATTCACCTCGAACACTTGTCAAAAAGAATTGCTTCCCAAAAATGAATCTAGCTTCCTAAAGAGTTTTATCCAAGTGCACATGTTGAAATGGGTTGTTCCCCTGGAAAAAAAAAAGAAAGGAAAAAAGAAAAAAAGAAAAGGAAAAGTGACCCTTAGTCCCTAAATGATTGATTCATCACTCTTTTTTTTTTTGAAATTAGGAGGAAGCCATGAATGAAAAAGACAAGTGTTCTCCTATAACCTACCACGTTCGACTTACCACAAGACACTATCTTGACTCAAACATCACATCAATAGATACGTAGCTAACTCGGCAATGGGCCCTGTCTAATCGGTTCTTAGGTTGGTTCAATGGACAAGATTAGAGTTTGTTCTTGCATCTCAAGGTGAAATATGCCACGTGGATATTCAAATACAAATGTTTCGGACTATGT
This sequence comes from Turnera subulata, assembly GCA_028386065.3. Classification (NCBI taxonomy): domain Eukaryota; kingdom Viridiplantae; phylum Streptophyta; class Magnoliopsida; order Malpighiales; family Passifloraceae; genus Turnera; species Turnera subulata. The sequence continues at coordinate 108,505 of JAKUCV010002969.1, forward strand.
CTCCCAAGATCGACAAAGTGTCATCCCTCTCTCTTAAGCACACTTTTTCTTCCTCAAGATTGTTATTTGGCCTCCCGCCAGCTGTGGTTGTCCATTTGCCTACCTCTTTAATAGCTTCTCAAGCATATCTCCTATGACTCATCATGATTGTGTCCTTCCAAGGTCTCGTGGTTGCTACTCCCTTGAAAAAAGCAAACAAAAGAAAAAAAAAAGTCCGCTTGGTTGAAAACCCGAAAGGGCTACCTAGACAAAAGTTAGGACACGCCAACTAGATTGAAGACCCAAAAGGGCGGTCTAGGCAAAATTTAAGGCAAAAATAAGGAGAGTAGCTACTAGCCATAAAGGAGTGCCTGAACCACACCCCCTCTCACAAAGTCTCCTCGCCTCTGGTCCCATCGCCTTGCAAATTGATCTCCCAAGCACCTAGAAGTTTTTAGTCGACCACTCATGGGGTTCTTATTTGAAAAAATTGTTCATGGTCATTGAGAATCCTTCACATGAAGCTTTAGTATTTTTTATGGAATAATTCCCCATTTTCTCATGTTATTTAACTTTCGCCTTGGCTCAAATGATTTTCAATGCTCATGCATCATATTAGGGTTACTTGCATCCAAACGCATCATGTAGAGATAGATTGCACTTGCATCCACACATGTAGAAGTAGACGACACTTGCATTCAAAAAAAAATGGGGAACAGAGACAACGAACACATCATTAGATGGCACTTGTATTTGAGGATAAAGAAGACGAGAGGAAGAGAGGCAGAATTCGAGAGGAGAAGAGAGAACAGGAAAAGAGAGAAAAACATGTCATAAGCACTTGCATCCAAAAACTAACATGTAGAAACTAGGGAGCACCCCCATGTATTGAAAAGATGATACACTTAGACATGCTCATGCATCACTTACATATAGAACATGAATTCCTTGGGAAGGTAGACTTGGTTGAGGACAAATGATTAATAAGGGAGGCAACATCATGAAGTCGTCATTTGATGTAGACTTACATTTCCTAGGGTCATCAACTGAAGGGGCATGGCATGAACAATTCTTATAGATAATGGGACAAGGGGCATGTCATGCCTTATCTCTGTGACTCGTCAAGCCAACATCACGCAATAGAGGCACATCTACATCAAGGTTGAACCGACATCATTAGAGGCACGACGGGCCCAAAATCTATGTTAATGAGGTTACAGGGGGCATCCTACCCCATCCTTGAAGTTGCAGGGCATGCTAACCCTTGTAGGTGGATTGTTTTCTTGGGATATGCCACCCCATGTTTTTGAGTCAAGCTTTCCCCGGGCATGCTACCCCTTGCGGATTTGGGATTTTCTTGGGGCATGGTACCCCGTAAGGTTTGAACCAGTCATTGGGGCATGGTGCCTTGTTACAGGAGATAATACCTATCGAGGCATTCTACCCCTCCCTGATTGATTGACTCCCAAGAGTGCGGCAGGCCCATCTTTTGGACCAAGGGTTGAGACACCCAAGATGATTTTAAACTAGGGGCATGCTAGATCTCTTCTTTCCTGATACGGCAACAATCCTATAACTAAGCTAGAATCACCTCCGAATCAATGTTTGTCCCCAACCCCAAATTCAATCAACCGGGATAGAACTCTTCACCCCCAAAACAGTAAGGAATTGGTAACAAAGAGTATGAAAGAATTGAAATAACGCCACAAGTAAAAACTTACTTGATAAGTTGATTCAATCCTTGAAGTAAAAACTAGAAGAACCACTCTCTTCCAAAGATAAGCATTAAGCTTTCTTATAAACACTCAAAGGTTACACAAGGTTGGCTTTTAGAGAAGCCAAAAAGCAAATGAATGAATTTAAAACACAAAGCAAAAAAAACATAATGATTCTTCTTTCTTTTTCTTTTGTTTTCTTTAATACAAACCAACAAAGCAAATGATGAAGAGCACCTAATCTGGATAGTGGGCATCTCCGGCTCCAAAGTGGAATTTCCAGCCAAAAGTGAACAGTAAACGCCGAAAGTGAACAGTAATTTCCGGCATGAACAATAATTTCTGGGATGAATAGTAACCGAACAGTAAAACGGCTACTTTTGATTTGAATCTTCCAGAATGCTCACACACTTAGAGATCTCTTTAGACTCCTCTCCAAACTTGATCTTTGTGTCCTATTGAAGTTCTTGTGAAATTACTGCTTCTACGAGAACTTGAAGTTGCGCTTTGAACTTGTTTTCGCGTGACCTAGTAATTGGCCCCAATGGTATGCTCAATTCAAACTCTTGTATTTCCATGTTGAATTGCATCATTCCCTCTGTCCTCGGAAGGATTCGTCCTTGAATCATGACCTTTATTATCAAAGGGAGATAAGTCAGAAACATTAAATGTAGCACTAACACCAAACTCACCAGGCAAATCTACTTTGTAGGAATTGTCATTGATGCGTTCTAGCACTTGAAACGGACCACCGCCTCTTGGATCCAATTTTGACTTTCTTTGCTGAGGAAACCTCTCCTTGCGAAAATGCACCCAAACCCAATCTCCAGGCTCAAATCGCATAACTCTGCGTACTTGATTGGCTCTTTGAGCATACTTTTTATTCCTTGCTTCAATATGTTTCCTAGCTTTCTCATGTATTGTCTTAACCAATTTGGCTCTTTGATGCCAATCTGCCTTTATAATCTCATTCAAAGGTAAAGGAAACAAATTCAGTGAGGTTAATGGGTTAAAACCATACACAATTTCAAATGGAGGATAACCTGCAGAAGAATGTATGCTTCTATTGTATGCAAACTCAATTAATGGAAAACAATCTTCCCAAGTTTTTAGATTTTTACCTACAACAGCACGCAATAAGGAACCTAAAGTTCTACTAACCACTTCAGTTTGGCCATCAGTTTGAGGATGACAAGTAGTAGAAAATAACAACTTAGTCCCCAATTTACTCCACAAAACACGCCAAAAGTGACTCAAGAACTTAGAATCTCTGTCTGAAACAATTGTCCTAGGAATGCCATGCAAACGAACTACATCCCTAAAGAACAAATCAACAACATGTGTAGCATCATCTGTTTTATGACATGTGAGAAAATGAGCCATTTTACTAAATCTATCTACTAGAACAAAGATGCTATCACGTCCTCTCCTAGTCCTAGGTAATCCTATCACAAAATCCATAGAAATGTCAACCCAAGGACTATTAGGAACGGGTAAGGAGTGTACAACCCATGAGGTTGCACCTTGGACTTGGCTTGCCGACAAGAAATTCAACTAGCACAAATTTTCTCAACATCCTTTTTCATATATGGCCAGTAAAAATGTTCTTACAGAATGTCTAATGTCTTAGCAATGCCAAAATGTCCCATCAAACCTCCATCATGAGATTTCCTAACAAGCAATTCATGCATAGAACAAACAGGAACACAAGGCCTATTATCCCGAAATAAATATCCATCATTTCTATAAAATTTTTGAAAAAAAACTTGTTCACATGCATCATATACATTAGCAAAGTCCGAATCAGATTTATACAAATCCTTAATATACTCAAATCCAATCATCTTAGAACTAAGAGATGAAATTAAAGCATATCTTCTTGACAAAGCATCAGCAATAACATTATCCTTACCTTGCTTATATTGAACAACATATGGAAAAGTCTCAATAAATTTCAGCCACTTAGTATGTCTTTTATTCAACTTACCTTGGCCTTTTAAATGCTTCAAACTCTCATCATCGGTATGTATCATGAATTCTTTCGGCCACAAGTAATGCTGCCAAGTTTGTAGTGCTCGCACCAATGCATACAACTCCTTGTCATAAGTAGAGTAATTTAATTGAGCGCCTTTCAACTCTTCACTGAAATAAGCAATTGGACGTTTTTTCTGCAATAAAACAGAACCAATACCTATCCCAGAAGCATCATACTCAATTTCAAAAGTTGAGCTAAAATCAGGTAATCCCAAAACAGGAGTAGTACAAAGTTTTTTTTCAAAGTATTAAATGCAAGTTCTATGAAAAGATCTAGCAAGTCTATGAAAAGATCTTACCTCGATAATGCTGGTAGGTTTTGGCCACTCCCTTATAGCCTTAACCTTCTCTTGGTCAACTTCAATTCCATTATAACTCACAACATAACCAAGAAAGATAACACGATCCATGCAAAATGTACACTTCTTAAGCTTAGCATACAACTTTTCTGCCCTAAGTGCATCTAAAACAAGCCTAAGATGTTCAATATGCTCATCAATGCCTTTTGCTATAGATCAGAATGTCATCAAAATACACAACCACAAATTTACCAAAAAATGATCTTAAAACATGATTCATTGAACGCATAAATGTACTAGGGGCGTTAGTTAGCCCAAATGGCTTCACTAACCATTCATATAAACCATGTTTTGTTTTAAAAGCTATCTTCCACTCATCACCAATCTTCATACGAATCTGATGGTAACCACTCATTAGAACAATCTTAGTCAACACACAAGCACCATGCAATTCATCTAGCATATCATCTATTCTAGGAATAGGATGGCGATACTTTACCGTGATTTTGTTGACGGCACGACAATCAACACACATACGCCAAGTCCCATCCTTCTTGGGAACTAGAATGACTGGTACAGCACAAGGACTCAAACTCTCCCGAATGTGTCCTTTTTTGAGCAAATCGTCCACTTGTTTTTGGAGTTCTTTTGTTTCTTTTGGGTTAGCTCTATATGCTGGCCGATTGGGAATTTGTGCCCCGGGGGAAGAAATCAATCTGATGCTCAATTCGTCGAATGGACGGTAACTCCTTAGGCAATTCCTCCGGAAAGACATCTCCATATTCTTGTAAAAGAGAAACAACACCACTAGGCAATTTTGGATTAAGGTCAGATTCAGTAAAATAAGCTCCCTTGTACAAAATTATGAACAACCATTTCTTATCCTCACATGCAATCCTTACATCTCTCATTTTTGCATAGAAATTTTATCTCTTTTTGCACTCTCTCTCGTTTGAGCCTTTTACCATAATTTCTTTTGAGGCTTCTTTTCTCTCTTTTCTTCTCTCAACTCCGTTCTCAACACTCTTTTCTTTTAATTTTGGCTCTCCTTTTGTAAGGCTTTCGGCCTTCTTCTCTTTCTCATAATTTTGAGACCTTTCAGCTTTTTTTTGGCTGTATTGCCTCCACACTTCTCTTTAGTTGCATTTGGTCTTCATAGACTTCTTTTGGAGACAATGGAGCTAGTATAACTTTTTGACTCCCCATAGAAAATGAGTATTTATTCTTGAATCCATCATGAACCACTTTCCTATCATATTGCCAAGGTCTACCAAGCAATAGATGGCTTGTGTGCAAAGGCACAACATCACAAAGCACTTGATCATGATACTTCCCAATGGAAAAAGAAACAAGGACTTGTTTACTTACCTTGATCTCTCCCATGTCATTCAACCATTGTAGCCTATATGGTTTAGGATGATTCAAACAATTCAATCCTAGCTTCTCCACCATCAATGTACTAGCCACGTTGATGCAGCTTCCCCCATCTATAATCAAGCTACAAATCTTCTCTTTCACTGGGCATCTTGAATTAAAGATGTTCTCTCTTTGCTCAACTTCCTCTTTCTTCAATTGAGCACTCAGCACACGCCTTGTGACAAGCAAATCACCTCTAGGGGTTTCTTCAATTTCATCATCTAAAATATCCTCCAATTTGGGTATATCAGCATATGGGTCTTCTTCGTCATCAGAATAGATCTCTCCTCCTTCTTTTATGAACATTGCCTTCCTATTTGGACATTGAGAAGCAATGTGACCAACTCCAAGACATTTAAAGCATTTGATGGTTCTATGCTTTTCTGATGAAGAACTAGTCGAATTAGAATCCTTAGGTGCAGTTTCAGCTCCAACTTGATTTTCTCCTCTTTTGGCTTGTCTTAGGTCTTCTCATGTCTCCTTGTCCACCTAGAATTCCAATTAGTCGAAACTGACAACTTGCTGGAATTCTTGTACTTGAGTTGCTTTTCCACCTTCATAGCCATGTTCACCTTGTCTTCTAACTCCACATAATGGTGCAACTCAATAATGTTCACAATCTCTCTATTCAGACCAGCAAGAAATTGTGCCATAGTGGCCTCACGATCTTCCTCCACATTTGCTCTCAAAGTCTGGAGCTTTTGATGGAGTTCTCTATAATAGTAACTAGGCACAAACCTTTTCTTCATGATTCTCTTCATTTCAGCCCATGTGTCAATAGGATCATCACCATTCCTTCTCCTGCTCAAAACAACTTGATCCCACCAAACTAATGCATAATCACAAAATTCAGCAGCAGCTAATCTTACTTTCTTCTCTTTGGAATAATTGTGGCGATCAAAAATCATCTCCACTCTTCTTTCCCACTCCAAATAAGCTTCTGGATGATTCTTGCCTTGAAAAGATGAAATCTTCATTTTGATGCTCCCTATATCCCTATCAACACGAACGGCTCGTTCTTCTCTTCTTTCAAAGATTGGATTTCTATAGGCTCTTCTTCTACCTCTATCTTGGTGTATACCTCTTCCCCCAAATCTGTCTCTTTGGAATGCTTCTTCTTCTTCTCCATCGACCTCTTCTTCTCCTTCTTTGTGGTGCTCAAGAGTAGGATCTCATGTATTTTGTCTTTAGTTCCCACTATTAGTTGTGGACGCTCTTTACAAATCTTGGATAGCTCGTTCATTTTGTTCGAATCTATCACTGACTTCCCTAAACACGGTTTGCATCCTCGCAAACTCTTGCTGCATTGCCTTCATAGTAAAGGCTATGTCAATCTCCTTATCACTTTCTTTACTATTGCTTGATCCCGCGATATTGAATTGACCTGCAAAAAATCGTTAGTAGAAAGCACCTCACACACTCCCTCACATGTTTACACTCGTAACAAAATGTGTCCACTCGTGTTTCACTCAAATGCGACTTTTCTTCTCAAATTTAGTGCACACACTCAGCCTTTCACCACTCAAGATTCTATCACAGTTTTACTTTTCCGGATCAATCATAACCAACCAAGTAAATAGAAACCTGCAACGAAAATTTCAATAGAAAACAACGAAATCCTAAAGAATGAAGGAAAGCACAAAACTAGAGGCAATTAGACATAATCAATAAAAAGAAGCAGACATGCGATGAAGAAAATGTAGGTAATGATTTCTGGTATAACTGAGCAATTCTGAAACAATATCACTCAGTAAGAAGTAAAACGGACAACAAAAAATGAAAAAATCTCAGAATGAAAGGAAAGATACAAATAAGTAGGAATCAAACTCAACCCACCCAAATTCCAACAATACACTTCTATTCTACCCAAAACAACAATTTAGTAACACTAGATGGAACATCCATCAATTCTGCCAGAATTTTTTTTAAACAAGAACAAGAAATTTGAACCCAAAGTGAATGATTTTCCTGCAGCAGCAAAAAGCCAAACGAAATTGCAAGCAAATCAACTACAAAACTAATGAGGATAACTCAAATCTGGAATTATGTGCCCTTCTCTTTTTGTTTTACTTTTTACTTTTACTGTTTTGACGTAAATAGTTAAAAGACTTGAATAGTACCAGAATAACTATTAAATGGCAAAAACAAGAAGGTAGAATAACAACAAAAGAGCAAAAACAATGAAATATAAAGGATAGAGATTGAATTGAATCCTAGGCTCCGCTGCCAAAGATGATACGGCAACAATCCTATAACTAAGCTAGAATCACCTCCGAATCAATGTTTGTCCCCAACCCCAAATTCAATCAACCGGGATAGAACTCTTCACCCCCAAAATAGCAAGGAATTGGTAGCAAAGAGTATGAAAGAATTGAAATAATGCCACAAGTAAAAACTTACTTGATAAGTTGATTCAATCCTTGAAGTAAAAACTAGAAGAACCACTCTCTTCCAAAGATAAGCAATAAGGGATTTTCGAGTGGCATGTGCGGGAAAGAAGGATATTTTGGTGCTCTTATACAAGGGAGCTTATTTTTCTGACAAAGACCTTAATCCTGACATTCCTTGTTCTGTTGTTTCCGTTTTGCAGGATTTTTGGGATGTGTTTCCAGAGGAGTTACCAAAAGAATTGCCGCCTATTCGGGGCATAGAGCATCAAATTGATTTTGTTCCTGGAGCACAAATCCCAAATCGGTCTGCATATAGGGCTAACCCCGAGGAGAGCAAAGAAATTCAGAAACAAGTCTACGAGTTACTTACAAAGGGGTTGGTGCGGGAGAGTTTGAGTCCTTGTGCTGTACCAGTGATTCTAGTACCCAAAAAGGATGGTACATGGCGTATGTGCGTTGATTGTCGCGCCATCAACAAAATAACTGTTAGGTATCGCCATCCTTTCCCTCGACTTGATGATATGCTAGATGAGTTATATGGTGCATGCATATTTTCGAAGATTGATCTCATGAGTGGATATCATCAGATTCGCATGAACGTAGGTGATGAGTGGAAAATTGCATTAAAAACTAAATTTGGATTGTATGAATGGTTGGTAATGCCGTTTGGTTTGACTAATGCTCCTAGCACATTTATGCAGTTGATGAATCATGTCTTGAGAGCCTTCATCGGAAAATTCGTAGTTGTGTACTTTGACGACATCCTTATCTATAGCAGAAGTGAACATAAGCATATTGAACACCTTAGATTAGTCTTGGAGACTCTTAGGGCTGAAAAACTATTTGCCAAGTTGAAGAAGTGTACATTCTGCATGGATAACGTCGTTTTTCTTGGTTATGTGGTGAGTTCCAGGGGAATTGAAGTCGACCAAGAGAAGGTACAAGCCATAAGGGAGTGGCCGACTCCTACGACAATCTCACAGGTAAGGTCGTTTAACGGGCTTGCTAGCTTTACCTAAGGTTTGTGAAAGATTTTAGCACAATTGGCGCACCTTTGAATGAGATTGTGAGAAAAAAATTGGGTTTAAATGGGGACAGGAGCAAGAGGACGCATTTAACGCTTTGAAGGATAAGCTAAGTACCGCTCCTATTCTTAAATTCCCTGATTTTAACTCAACCTTTGAGGTTGAATGTGATGCCTCTGGTATAGGCATATGAGCTGTTCTTTTGCAGGAGAAGAGGCCCATCGCTTATTTCAGTGAAAAATTGAAGGGTGCACAGCTGAACTATTCGACATATGATAAAGAGCTGTATGCACTAGTACGGGCTTTGCAAACGTGGCAGCATTACCTATGACCCAAAGAGTTCGCGATCCACACCGGTCATGAAAGTTTGAAGCATCTAAAGGGCCAAGGTAAATTGAACAACAGACATGCTAAATGGCTCGAGTTCATCGAGACCTTTCCCTACATGGTGAAGTATAAGCAAGGTAAGGATAATGACATAGCAGATGCATTATCACAGAGGTATGCTCTTATCACTTCTCTTAGTTCGAAATAAATGGTATTTGAGCATATTAAGGACTTATACAAGGATGATCATGATTTTGCGTCAATCTATGCTGCTTGTGAACATGCTGGGTTCGGTAAGTTTTACATTGATGCAGGACATTTGTTTAAAGAACAAAAACTTTGCATCCCAGCTTGTTCAATGAGAGAATTGCTTGTTAGGGAGTCTCACAATGGAGTTTTGATGGGACATTTTGGCGTTGTTAAGACGCTTGACATCTTGCATGAGAATTTTTATTGGCCACATATGAAGAAGGATGTTGAGCAAGTTTGTGCAAGTTGTGTTCCATGCAGACAGGCAAAATCCAGAGTGCAATCTCACGGGTTGTACATGCCATTGCCTGTTCCGAATAGTCGTTGGACTGACTTATCTATGGACTTTGTTATTGGGTTACCTCGGACCAAGTGGGGACACGATAGTGTGTTCGCTGTTGTTGACAGGTTTAGCAAGATGGCACATTTTATTGCTTGTCGCAAAATAGATGATGCACCGCATGTTGCTGACTTGTTCTTTAGGGATGTGGTACGCTTGCATGGCATTCCTAAGACCGTTGTTTCGGACAGGGATTCTAGGTTTCTCAGTCACTTCTGGCGTATGTTATGGAGTAAGTTGGGGACCAAGTTATTGTTCTCGACTACTTGTCATCCTCAAACGGATGGCCAGTCTGAAGTAGTGAACAGGACGCTGGAATCTTTGTTACGTGCTGTTGTGGGCCAAAATTTGAAGACTTGGGGAGAGTGTTTGCCTTTGGTCGAGTTTGCTTATAATAGGAGCATTCATTCTTCTACGGGTTATTCGCCGTTTGAAATTGTTTATGGATATAATCCACTAACTCCCTTGGATTTATTGCCTTTACCTGTTAATGAGCTTGTGAGTACAGATGGACAGCAAAAGGCGAAGTTAGTACGGTCTATCCATGAGAAGGCGCGACAAAATATCGAGACCAATAACAAGAAGTATTCTCAAAAGGCTAATCAAGGGCGCAAGCTTGTGAGGTTTGAGCCTAGCGATTGGGTTTGGGTACAATTTCGGAAGGAGAGGTTTCTTAAGCAACGGAAATCTAAGCTTGATCCACGTGGAGAAGGACCATTTCAAGTTCTTGAATGCATTGGTGAAAATGATTACAAGATTGACCTGCCCAGTGAGTATGGCGTTAGTGCCACATTCAATGTTGCTGATCTTACTCTCTTTGACCACGCAGATATAGATTCAAGGGCGAATCCTTTTCAGGAGGGGGGAATAATGCAGACACAGATGCGGACACTCGAGATGGCGAGATGAGCTCGCCCACAGGTCCAATACACGGGCTCGATCCAAACAGATTAAAACTCAACTGCAACAACATGTGCAAGCAAATCTTGAGTTGCAGGAGGATTGGGTAATCAAGTTTGGAGAGCAACTGAAACTGAAGCCCATCAATTTGTTGTCAATTAAGGAGTAGTTGACTCAAGAGCACATTCGGGCCCAGTCGACATCTATCCACCTTCAAGGAGGTGTCGACATATCCATTTTATTTTTATTAATTGTAGTTGTCAAATTAAAATCGACTAGTTTTATTTTATTTTATTATCGTAAGGATTTAATTAGTGTCCAAGTTATGTGAGCTCAATTAAATCCTAGTCCATCTAGTAATAGGAGAGGAGGCGCTAAGACTTGGAGTTCAAGGAGGAGCTGACGGTACTGTTCACCGGAGTTACTGTTCACGGATGTTACGGTTCACCGACTTTACTCTTCACCGACTTTGAGGAGGTGTGTTCTCCTATAAATAGAATCCTTGGGGTTCATTATTATTCAGATTATTTGAGTAATAAAAAGTTCAGTTAAACTTGAATAATCTCGGCCCAAAGAGAGGAGTCTCTTTGTTTGTTTTATCCTTTGTGCTTTGTTTCTTTGTTGTCTAGCACCGAGAGTTTAGGAGGTTGATGCAGCAACAACCCTAGAATTCCACTAGGATCACCTCTGCAACTAATTGATCCCAAAGACGTCCAATCTCCAATCAAACTAGGGTTTAGTATCCCTCTTCTTCACCTCCTAAACTCAAGGATTAGGAACAAACAATGAGGAATACAAGGAGTTGATTAATCACCACAAGTAAAACACTTGATAAGAGAAATCAATCCTAAAGAGTAAAGCCAAGAGAATCCCTCTCTTGATTTTTGATTGAATCCCTCAATCAAGAAGCACACCAAAGGAGAGCATTTAGCTTTCTTAAAAATCACTCAAATTTCATGTAAATTCTGATTTCAAACTTGGTACATGGTTGGCTTTTATAGAAGCCAAAAAGCAAAGGATTGAATTTTAAATACAAGCACTAATCATCTTTTGTTTTCTTTAATGCACACCAACCACACTAACATCAACCACACCAACAAACCAAATGAAGAAAGAGCACTCAATCAAGATAGTGGGAACCTCCAGCTCCAAAGTGGATTTTCCAGCCTGAAAATGAACGGTAACGCCGGAAGTGAATAGTAATTTCCGGCAGTGAATAGTAATCTCCGGCGAGAACAGTAATTTTCGAGTTGAACGGTAAAAATGACTACTTCTGACTTGAATCCTTCAAAATGCTCAGAAACTTAGGAATCTCTTTAAATTCATTTCCAAACTTTTCCAACCTATCTTCTTGCAACTTCCGATTGACCCAAGCTTGAGCATAACGTAACATGTGATTCTTTATCATCTTCAATTGAGCCCTTGTGACTGGTCCTTGAGGCAAGCTAATGGCACCATCACGGTCTTGAGTTCCACTTGGTACTGGCCTGCTTGTATCATCCCCCCCTTCCTCAAAAGCATTCGTCCTCGAATCTGTCCCTACAATAACAAAGGGAGAAAGATTAGAAACATTAAAAGTAGTACTCACTGCATACTCACCAGGCAGATCTATCTTATAGGCATTGTCATTGATGCGCTCTAGGACTTGAAAAGGACCATCCCCCCTCGCATCCAACTTAGATTTCCTTTGTTGAGGAAACTTTTCCTTTCTAAAGTGTACCCACACCCAATCACCAGGCTCAAACCTGACCAGCTTGCGACCTTTGTTGGCCCTTTGTGCCACTTTAGAATTCATCGCTTCGATGTGTTTGCGAGCTTTCTCATGTATGGATTCAACGAACTTTGCCTTTTGCTGCCCATCTATATTAACAAGCTCATTCAAAGGTAATGACAACAAATCCAAAGGGGTTAGTGGAATAAAACCATACACAATCTTAAATGGCGAATAACCTGTAGAAGAATGAATGCTCCTATTATAGGCAAACTCTATCAATGGAAAACAATCCTCCCAAGTTTTCAAGTTCTTACCCACAATAGCACGCAATAAAGACCCTAAAGTCCTATTGACCACCTCAGTTTGGCCATCAGTCTGAGGATGGCAAGCAGTAGAAAATAACAACTTGGTCCCCAATTTATTCCATAACACACGCCAAAAATGACTCAAGAACTTAGTATCTCTATCAGAAACAATTGTCCTAGGAATGCCATGCAAACAGACTACATCCCTAAAGAACAATTCAGAACACATGAGACGCATCATCAGTCTTATGACAAGCAATAAAATGAGCCATCTTACTAAACCTGTCAACCACAACAAAGATGCTATCTCTATCTTTCCTAGTCCTAGGCAATGCTACCACAAAATCCATAGAAATATCGGTCCAAGGATAAGTAGGAACAGGCAAAGGTGTATACAACCCATGAGGTTGCACTCTAGACTTGGCATGTCGACATGCCACACAGCTACCACAAACCTTCTAAAAATTTTTTTTCGTGTTAGGCCAGTAAAAATGTTCCTGCAGAATGTCAAGAGTTTTAGAAAAAAACCAAAGTGGCTCATCAAACCACCATCATGTGACTCCCTAGTCAACAGCTCACGCATAGAACAAGATGGAATGCAAAGTTTTTCCTCACGAAATAAATATCCATTATCTCTATAAAACTTTTGAAATCCAGATTGCTCACATGTAGCAAATACATTAGCAAAGTCAGAATCAGATGGATACAACTCCTTGATATACTCAAATCCCAACATCTTAGAACTAAGAAAAGAGAGTAGAGCATACCTCCTGGATAATGCATCAGCAACTACATTATCCTTACCTTGCTTGTACTTGATAACATATGGAAAAGTTTCAATGAACTGCAGCCACTTTGCATGCCTTTTCCCCAGCTTTTCTTGGTCCTTTAGGTGCTTCAAACTCTCATGATCAGTGTGAATCACGAATTCCTTTGGCCAAAGGTAGTGTTGCCATGTCTGTAACGCTCTCACTAATGCGTACAGCTCCTTGTTATAAGTGGAATAGTTGAGTTAAGCACCCTTCAACTTTTCACTGAAATAGTCAATTGGCCTTTTTACTTGCAAAAGAACAGCACCTATGCCTATACCAAAAGCATCACACTCAACCTCAAAAGTAGAATCAAAGTTAGGCAACTTAAAAATGGGAGCAGAGCACATTCTATCTTTCAAAGTCGAGAATGCCTTTGGTTGTGCATCTCCCCATTTAAATCCTACTTCCTTCTTGACAATATCATTCAAAGAAGCAGCAATAGTACTGAATTCTTTTACAAACCTTCTGTAAAAACTAGCAAGTCCATGAAAAGATCTCACATCAGATATAGAAGTAGGAGTCGGCCATTCTCTGGCAGCCCTTACCTTCTCTTGGTCGACTTCTATTCCCCTGGAACTAACCACATATCGAAGAAAGATAACACTATCCATGAAAAAGTACACTTCTTAAGCTTGCCAAATAATTTCTCAGCCCTAAGTGCATCCAATACAAGCTTAAGATGTTCTAAATGTTCTTCAACACTTTTGCTATAGATAAGAATATCATCAAAGTACACAACAACAAATTTTCCAATGAAATACCGCAAGACATGATTCATTAGACGCATAAATGTACTAGGTGCATTAGTCAAACCAAACGGCATAACTAACCATTCATACAACCCAAATTTAGTTTTAAATGCAGTTTTCCACTCATCCCCTATTTTTATGCGAATCTGATGATATCCACCCATGAGGTCAATCTTAGTAAAAATGCATGCACCATATAATTCATCAAGCATGTCATCTAACCTAGGAATGGGATGGCGATACTTTACCGTTATTTTATTGACAGCTCGACAGTCAACACACATCCGCCAAGTGCCCTCCTTTTTTGGAACAAGAATTACTGGTACAACACACGGAGAGAGGCTCTCTCGAATCAGCCCCTTAGAAAGCAAGTCCTCTACTTGCTTTTGTATCTCCTTTGTCTCCTCTGGATTGGCCCTATATGCTTGTCTATTTGGAATTTGGGCGCCAGGAATAAAGTCAATCTGATGCTCAATGCCCCTAAGTGGCGACAATTCCCTAGGCAATTCCTCCGGAAAGACATCACTGTAGTCCTGCAAAAGAAAAACAATACAACTAGGTAATTCTTGGTCATGGTCAGCTGTACTAAAATAAGTCCCCTTATATAAGAGTACTAAAATCTGTTGTCTGTTCTCACAAGCTACCCTCAAATTACTTCAACTTGCATGGAAAGTTTCTCTCTTTTCCTCACTAAGTTTTTTTTCTCCTTTTGCAAAGCCCTCAGCTTTCCCCTCAACCTCACTGAGTTTGGCTAAACCAACCATCTTCTCCTTCCTCCAAGCCTCCACAGACTGGTGCATAAACAACTGATCCTCAAAGACATCCTTGGGGAATAGTGGCGCAAGCACCACCTTCCTTTCACCTATGGTGAATGTGTGCCTATTCGTACGACCACCATGCAACACCCTTCTGTCATACTGCCATGGCCTTCCCAACAAGATGTGACACGCCTGCATAGGTACAACATCACACAAAACCTCATCAGAGTACTTCCCAATGGTGAAGGAAATAAGTACATGACCGGTCACTTTGATTTCACCACTGTCATTAAGCCATTGAAGCTTGTATGGCTTTCGATGTTTCTGAGTTTTCAGGCCCATCTTCTCCACTAACTTGGTACTCACGACATTGGTGCAACTTCCCCCATCTATGATCATGCTGCAGGGCTTGTCTTGTACCAAACACCTAGTGTGAAAGATGTTCTCTCTTTGCTCAATTCCCTCTTCCTTCTGCTGAATATTGAGCATCCTCCGGGTCACTCATAACTTCTGAACCACCTCCTCTGGCTCAACAAACTCATTGTCTGCATCCTTCAACTCAGGCATATCAGCTAGTGCTGGATCAACATAGGGCTCCTCCCTCTCATCATCAAAGTACACCTCCCTATGCTCAGTGGTAAGCATCACCCACTTATTCGGGCACTGAGAAGCATAATGTCCCGATCCCATGCACTTGAAACACTTCACATTTCTAGCTTATCCTGAGCCTTTGTTGGCGCATTGGGAGTCTTCTGTTCAGCCAATTTCTGTCCTTCCCTAGGTCTCCAAGGAATCGACTTAGGTGTGTCAAGGACAGGCTTACTAGAGCTCCCCACTTCTTGCTTGTTGTATCTTGCACTCGAACTCCTATTGGTATAACTAGAAGGCTTCCCATAGGTCTTGCTCTTGAGTTGCTTTTCAATTTTAGAAGCTAGAGCTACCATCTCTTCAATTTCTGCATAATGTTGTAGCTCTAGAATATTAGCAATATCCTTGTACAACCCATAGTAAAACCTCGACATGGTGGTCTCTTCATCCTCCTCGATCCTAGTCTAATGCATAGTCATCTCAAGTGCTTTCCAGTACTCCTCTACACTTTTAGTCCCCTGCTTGGTTGATTGAAGCTAATGAAGCAGCTCTCTCTGATACGAAGCAGGAACAAATCTCTTCTTCATGATCCTTTTCATCTCTTCCCATGTTTCTATCTCAGGGTCTTCATATCTCCTCCTTAAGGTGACAAGCTTATTCCACCAAGACCTAGCATAGTCTTTGAACTCCATAACTACGAGCTTGACCTTCTTTTCTTCTGAGTATCTATGGCAGTCAAAAATTGACTCCACACTTTGCACCCACTCCAAATATTCCTCTGGATCACTAAAACCTCGAAAAGTTGGAATTTTCATTTTGATGGATCCAACATCTCGATCATTCCTCACTACTCTATCTTCCATTCTATCAAAGAATCTGGGTCTTTGATATCCAGCTGCGCCTCCTCCTCTTCCAAATAGACCTCGGCCTCCTCTTCCCCCAGCATGCACTCTTTGATTATCCTCTCCAAACTGTTCATCCAATTCTTCCTCAAAAATGAGATTTTCATCAACATGGTGTGTAGCTTGCTCTCTAGGGCGAGCAGCCTGTTCCTGCTCTCCTCCTCTTGCTCTTCTAGGAGCAGCAATGCTAGTAGATTGCTCTTGCCTCTCCAACCTATCACTCAACTCCCTTGTTTGTCTATCAATTCGGGCATTGGTCTCCCTCAACCCTAGATTTGTCTCCCTAACTTCATCCCTAACCTCCTTCATCTGAGCATCGATCTGAGCCCTGAAATCCCACAACAATACCATAACAGAAGCAAGGTTTGGTTCACCACCTTCACTGCCACTAGTAGACATGATGTATAACCTGCAAATTCTTATTAGTAAAACAAATCCTCACGCGTTTACACTCGTGTTTGTTCACTCTTGGCATGGGATGTAACTTTCATCCTCTTTCCTCTCTTGATTCTGCTTCAGCTTTACAAGTTAGGACTAGATATCACAAATTCAAGCAACCAACTTGCAACAATCAATTAACAGAAACAATGAAAGCCTAAAGAAGGAACGAAAGGAAAAACAATTCTAGAACAAATTATGACTTCAACAAACAAGAAGAAAGATCACACACAAGGACAAGGTAATGCATGTGATGGAATGTTGTAGCAACTGAATGATATGAGACAATTATCACCCAATTTTGGAAAAGCTGAAAGGAAAAACAAGACAATCAAATAAGCAGAATGAAAGAAGATATTCCCAACTAGAGATCCTATCCTTAATATGCCTAACTCTTAAATCTTCATGCCTTTCCCTATTGACTTAGGTAAAAAGACCAAGGCAAGCTAATTGTATTGCACAAATACTATGTCACACAATAGTCGAAGCCTCAAAACATCGATGTTGAGACTCTAAACACCGATGTTTAGACAATTGGTTTCAAGATTTTTGTGACCGAAGCTCTACAACATTGATGTTTGCTTCAAAACATCGATGTTTTGACAATTGGTTTCAAAAAAATTTTTTGCCGAAGCTCACAAACATCGATGTTGGGTTAAAAACATCGATATTTTACAATGGGTTTCCAAAAAAATTTTGGCCGAAGCTCAACAATATCGATGTTGGATGGAAAACATCGATGTTTTACAACTGGTTTTCAAAATTTCTTTGGCCGAAGCTCAAGAACATCGATGTTGGGGTTTAAATCATCGATATTTTACAAAGGTTTCCAAGACTTTTGTTTGCCGAAGCTCAAGAACATCGATGTTGGATTTTAAAACATCGATGTTTGGTGATCGTGGGCTTCAAAAATTTCAAATTTACTGTCCCAACATCGATGTTTTGATGCCAAATATCGATGTTGTAGCAATTTTTTTTTTTTGTAGGATGACGGTAAGATTAAGAACAGGAAAAACAAGGATTGAACAACACAAGGTATGATTGATTGAACCTGTAAGCTCTGGTACCAAATGATGCAGCAACAACTCTAGAATTCCACTTGGATTACCTTTGCAACTAATTGATCCCAAGACCTCCAATCTCCAATCAAACTAGGGTTTACTATCCCTATTTCTCACCTCCTAAACTGAAAGAATTAGGCAACAAACAATTAGGAATACAAGGAATTAATTATTCACCACAAGTAAACCACTTGGTAAGAATAATCAATCCTAAAGAGTAAAGCCAAGAGCATCCCTCTCTTGTTTTTTTTTTGATTGAATCTCTCAACCAAGAAGAATAACAAAGGAAAGCATTTAGCTTCCTTAGAATTCACTCAAATTTCATGTATGTAATCTGATTACAAACTTGATATATGGTTGGCTTTTATAGAAGCCAAAAAGCAAAGGATGGAATTTAAAATACAAAGCTTTTGTTTTCTTTAATGCACACCAACCACACTAACACCAACCACACCAACAAACCAAATGCTGAAAGAGCACTCAATATGGATAGTGGGTATCTCTAGCTCCTTAGTGGATTTTCCAACTTGAAAATGAACAGTAAACGCTGGCAGTGAATAGTAATTTCTGGCATGAATAGTAATCTTCGGGTTGAACGGTAAAAATGGCTACTTGTGACTTGAATCCTTCAAAATGCGCACAAACTTAGGAGTTTCTTTAAATTCATCTAATTTATCCAACTTATCTTCTTGCAACTCCCGATTGACCCAAGTTTGAGCATATTGTAACATGTGATTCTTTATCATCTTCAATCGAGCCCTCGTGATTGGTCCTTGGGGTAAGCTATTGGCGCCATCACGATCTTGAGTTCCACTTGGTACTGGCTTGCATATATCATCATCAGAGTACTTCCCAATGGTGAAGGAAATAAGTACCTGACCCATTACTTTGATCTCACCACTGTCTTTAAGCCACTGAAGCTTGTATGGCCTTGGATGTTTCTGAATTTTAAGCCCCAACTTCTCCACTAACATGGTACTCATGACATTGGTGCAACTTCCCCCCATCTATGATCATGCTGCAGGGCTTGTCTTGTACCAAACATCTAGTGTGAAAGATGTTCTCCCTTTGCTCAATTCCCTCATCCTTTTCCTGAATATTGAGCATCCTCCGAGTCACATATAACTTCTGAACCACCTCCTCTAGTTCAACAAACTCATCATCGGCATCCTCCAACTCAGGCATGTCAGCTAGTGCTGGATCAACATAGGGCTCCTCCCTTTCATCATCAGAGTACACCTCTCCATGCTCAGTGGTAAGCATCACCCTCTTATTCAGGCACTGAGAAGCATAATGTCCCAATCCCATGCACTTGAAACACTTCACATTTCTAGCCTTATCTTGAGCTTTTGTTGGTGCATTGGGAGTCTTTTGTTCAGCCGGTTTCTGTCCCTCCCTAGGTTTCTAGGGGATCGACTTAGGTGTGTCAAGAATAGGCTTACTTGAGCTCCCCACTTCTTGCTTGGTGTATCATGCACTGGAACTCCAACTGGTATAACTAGGAGGCTTCCCATAGGTCTTGCTCTTGAGTTGTTTTTTCAATCTTAGAAGCTAGAGATCTCTTGAACAGTTTGCTCTTGCCTCTCCAACCTATCACTCAACTCTCTTGTCTGCCTATCAATTTGGGCATTGGTCTCCCTCAACCCTAGATTTGTCGCCCTGACTTCATCCTTAACCTCCTTCATCTGAGCCTTGAAATCCCTCAATAATACCATAAGAGAAGCAAGGTGTGGTTCACCACCCTAACTGCCACTAGTAGACATGATGTATAACCTGCAAATACTTGTTAGTTAAACAAATCCTCACGTGTTTACACTCGTGTTTGTTCACTCTTGGCAAGGGATGTATCTCACAACCTCTTTCCTCTCTTGATTCTACTTCAACTTTACAAGTTAGGATTAGATTCACAAAAATCAAGCAATCAACTTGCAACAATCAATTAACAGAAACAATGAAAGCCTAAAGAAGGAAGGAAAGGAAGAACAATTCTAGAACAAATTATGACTTCAACAGACAAGAAGAAAGATCACACACAAGGACAAGGTAATGCATGTGATGGAATGTTGTAGTGATTGATATAAGACCAAAACAAGCTAATTGTAATGTACAAATACTATGTCAACAATAGTCAAAGCCTCAAAACGTTGATGTTGGATTCTAAACATCGATGTTTAAACAATTGGTTTCAAAAATTTTTTTGACCGAAGCTTAACAACATCGATGTTGGATTCAAAACATCGATATTTAAAACTACTGCAAAGAAAAATACTTGCTGAACAATCGATGTTGGGGTTCAAAACATCGATGTTTAAAACTACTGGGAAGAAAAATAATTACTGAACATCGATGTTGGGGTTCAAAACATCGATGTTTTACAATGGTTTCCAAGATTTTTGTTTGCGCAGCTCAAGAACATCGATTTTGGGGTTCAAAACATCGATGTTTAAAACTTCTGGGAAGAAATTTACTTACTGAACGTCGATGTTGGGGTTTAAAACATCGATGTTTAAAACTTATGGGAAGAAATTTATTTGTTCAACATCGATGTTTTGATGCTAAACATCGATGTTGTAGCAATTTGTTTTTTTGTAGAGTGACGGTAAGATTAAGAATAGGAAAAACAAGAATTGAACAACAAAAGGTATGATTGATTGAACCTGTAAGCTCCGCTACCAAAAGATGCAGCAACAACCCTAGAATTCCAATAGGATCACCTCTGCAACTAATTGATCCCAAAGACCTCCAATTTCCAATCAAACTAGGGTTTAGTATCCCTATTCTTCACCTCCTAAACTCAAGGATTAGGAAACAAACAATGAGGAATACATGGAGTTGATTAATCACCACAAGTAAACACTTGAAAAGAGAAATCAATCCTAAAGAGTAAAGCCAAGAGAATCCCTCTCTTGTTTTTTGATTGAATCCCTTAATCAAGAAGCACACCAAAGAAGAGCATTTAGCTTCCTTAAAAATCACTCAAATTTCATGTATATTCTGATTTCAAACTTGGTACATGGTTGGCTTTTATAGAAGCCAAAAAGCGAAGGATTGAATTTTAAATACAAGCACTAAACAAGCACTAATCATCTTTTATTTTCTTGAATGCACACCAACCACACCAACAAACCAAATGATGAAAGAACACTCAATCAAGATAGTGGGAACCTTCAGCTCAAAAGTGGATTTTCCAACCTGAAAATGAACAGTAACGCCGGAAGTGAATAGTAATTTTCGACAGTGAATAATAATTTTCAGCGAGAACAGTAATTTTCGGGTTGAATGGTAAAAACGGCTACTTCTGACTTGAATCCTTCAAAATGCTCGCAAACTTAGGAATCTCTTTAAATTCATTTCCGAACTTTTCCAACTTATCTTCTTGCAACTCCCGATTGACCCAAGCTTGAGCATAACGTAACATGTGATTCTTTATCATCTTCAATCGAGCCTTTGTGACTGGTCCTTGAGGCAAGCTAATGGCGCCATCACGATCTTGAGTTCCACTTGGTACTGGCTTGCTTGTATCAGAGGTGGAGGGGCTTTCACGCCCATCTGTTGCCTAACACTGATTGTTAGGTGGTGAAGAGCATCGGCGCAAGAACAGTGCACGATTGGTTGTGATTTGAGAACGGGACAACTTTAGATATGAAGGTGCTTCTAGGACCGGCTAGGTGTGTTGTCGTATCACTAATATTTGGCCGAAACCTAAACTACCCAAGTAGAATAGGTCTTAATTAGCCCAACATCCATTGGTTTCTAATTAAACCCATACAACTCAAACACAAATAATTAAGCTAAGCCCAAAAGAGAATAGCTCAATTAATAATAAAGGTGACCAGCTGAATTTTTAAGTTTATGGTTTATAAAAATTCAGCCCAAATAACATAAGTAAAATAAAATTATGTCGATTGAGCCAATGCCCTCCAAATCGACTAAAGCTCCTTCTCTTCTATTGAAAGAACACATGTTGGCTTCTTCTTGCATTCCTCCTGAAGCGTGATCAACCTTTCTTTTTGAAGTTTTTTATTAACCCAAACTTGAGCAAAGTGCAACATGTGATTCTTGATCATCTTCAAGTGAGCCCTTGTAATTGGTCCTTGAGGCAAGCTAATGGCACCATCTTCATCATCAGTTCCACTAAGTGCTGGCTTGCTTGCATCATTCCCCCCACCACAAAAGGTTTTGTCCTCGAATCTGTACATGCATTATCAAAGGGAGAAAGATCACAAACATTAAAAGTGGCACTCACTGCATACTCACCAGGCAGATCTTTCTTGTAGGCATTGTCATTGATGCGCTCTAAAACTTGAGAAGGACCATCCCCCCTCGTATCCAACTTAGATTTCCTTTGCTGAGGAAACCTCTACATCCTAAAATGCAACCAAACCCAATCAACAGGCTCAAACCGGACGAGCTTGCGCCCTTTGTTGGCTCTCTGTGCCACTTTAGCATTCTTCTCTTCTATGTGCTTTCGAGCCTTCTCATGTATGGATTGAACCAACTTTGCTTTTTGTTGTCCATCTACATTAACAAGCTAATTCAAAGGTAAAGGTAAAAAAACCAAGGATGTTAGTGGATTAAAACCATACACAATCTCAAATGGCGAATAACCTGTAGAAGAATGAATTCTCCTACTATAAGCAAACTCTATCAATGGCAAACAATCTTCCCAAGTTTTCAAGTTCTTACCCACAGCTGCATGCAATAAAGACCCTAAAGTTCTATTGACCACTTCAGTTTGGCCATCAGTCTGTGGATGACAGGCAGTAAAAAACAACTACTTGGTCACCAATTTATTCCACAACACACGCCAGAAGTGACTTAAGAACTTAGTATCCCTATCAGAAAAAATTGTCCTAGGAATGCCATGCAAACAAACTGCATCCCTAAAGAACAATTCAGAAACATGAGAAGCATCATCAGTCTTACGACAAGCAATAAAATGAGCCATCTTACTAAACCTGTCAACCACAACAAAGATGCTATCTCTACCTTTCCTAGTTCTAGGCAATCCTACCACAAAATCCATAGAAACATCTGTCCAAGGATGAGTAGGAACATGCAAAGGTGTATACAACCTATGAGGTTGCACTCTGGACTTGGCATGTCGATATGCCACACAGCTACTACAAACCTGCTCAACATTTTTTTTCTTGTTAGGCCAGTAAAAATGTTCTTGCAGAATGTCAAGAGTTTTAGCAACACCAAAGTGACCCATCAAACCACCATCATGTGACTCCCTAGTCAACAGCTCACGCATAGAACAAGATGGAATACAATGTTTTCCCTCACGGAATAAATATCCACTATCTCTATAAAACTTTTGAAAACTAGACTGTTCACATGCAAAAATACATTAGCAAAGTCAGGGTCAGATAGATACAACTCCTTGATATACTTAAATCCCACCAACTTAGAACTAAGAGAAGAGAGTAGAGCATACCTCCTGGATAATGCATCAGCAACTACATTATCCTTACCCTGCTTGTACTTGACAACACAGGGAAAAGTCTCAATGAACTCCAGCCACTTTGCATGCCTTTTCCCCAGCTTACCATGGCCCTTTAGGTGCTTCAAACTCTCACGATCAGTGTGAATCACGAATTCCTTTGGCCAAAGGTAGTGCTGCCATGTTTGTAGTGCTCTCACTAATGCATGTAGCTCCTTGTCATAAGTAGAATAGTTGAGTTGAGCACCCTTCAATTTCTCATTAAAATAGACAATTAGCCTCTTTTCCTTCAAAAAAACAGCACCTACGCCTATACCCAAAGCATCACACTCAATCTGAAAAGTAGAATCAAGGTTAGGCAACTTAAGAATTGGAGCAGAGCACAATCCATCTTTTAAAGTCGAGAATGCCTTTTGTTGTGCATCTCCCCATTTAAATCTTACTTCCTTCTTAACAATATCATTCAAAGGAGCAGTAATACTAAAAAAATTTTTTACAAACCTCCTATAAAAACTAGCATGGCCATGAAAGTATCTCACCTCAGAAATAGAAGTAGGAGTCGGCCACTCTCTAATAGCCCTTACCTTCTCTTGGTCGACTTCTATTCCCCTGGAACAAACCACATATCCAAGAAAGATAACACTATCCACGCAAAAAGTACACTTCTTAAGCTTGGCAAATAATTTCTCAGCCCTAACTGCATCCAGTACAAGCTTAAGATGTTCCAAATGTTCTTCAACACTTTCGCTATAGATAAGAATATCATCAAAGTAGACAACAACAAATTTGCCAATCAAATACTACAAGACATGATTCGTTAGACGCATAAATGTACTAGGTGCAATAGCCAAACCAAACAGAATAACTGACCATTCATACAATCCAAATTAAGTCTTAAATATAGTTTCCCATTCATCCCCTATTTTCTTGCGAATCCGATGATACCCACTCATGAGATCAATCTTATTGAAAATGCATGGACCATATAATTCATCAAGCATGTCTTCTAACCTAAGAATGGGATGGCGATACTTTATCGTTATTTTGTTGACAGTTCAACAGTCAATACACATCCGCCAAGTTCCCTCATTTGAAGTATGAATTACTGGTACAACACATGGAGAGAGGCTTTCTTAGAAAGCAAGTCCTCTACTTGCTTTTGTATCTCCTTTGTCTACTATGGATTGGACCTATATGCTGGCCGGTTTGCGATTTGGGCACCAGGAATAAAGTTAATCTGAAGCTCAATGGCCCTAAGTGGCGGCAATTCCCTAGGCTGTTCGTCCGAAAAAACATCATTGTAGTCCTGCAAAAGAGAAAAAATACAACTAGGCAATTTTTGGTCAAGATCAGTTGTACTAAAATATAAACCCTTATGTAAGAGTACTAAATTCTCTCGTTTATTCTCAGTAGCTACCCTCAAATCCCTTGAGCCTGCATAGAAATTTTCTCTCTTTTTCTCACTCATTTTTGCTCTCCTTTTACAAAGCCCTCGGCTTTCCTCTCAAACTCACTGAGTTTGGCTAAACAAGCTACCTTCTTCTTCCTCTAAGCCTCTATTGACCTGTGCATAAACAACTGATCCTCATAGACATCCTTGGGAGATAGTGGCGCCAGCACCACCTTCCCTTCACCCATGGTGAATGTGTACCTATTCTTATGACCACCGTGCAGCTCCCTTCTGTCATACTGCCATAGCCTCCCCAACAAGATGTGACATGCCTGCATAGGTATAACATCACATAAAACCTCATTAGAGTACTTCCCAGTGGTGAAGGAAATAAGTACCTGACCGGTCACTTTGATCTCGCCACTGTTATTAAGCCACAAAAGCTTGTATGGCTTTGGATGTTTGATAGCCTCCTGCAAGTATACAGGGTGTTGTAGTACCAAGGTCGTCTCACAGGGATCTTTGCTAAGTACTATTAACAATGTGATATGTGATTATCTAGAAAATAAGCCTCAAAGAGGAGTCGACTGAGTGGTGCAAAAAAATAAACAAATAAACAGCAAGGAATGGTAAAAAAAACGAGATGACAATAAATGAAAACACCTAGGACATCGGGGAATCCCTTGCCAATATTTCCATGCAATTAAGTGCTACACAACCAAGCCGTGTACTGTCACTACATGACCTGCCTGTGTGGATCTAATATTAAATCTTAAAATTAATCTTTTTCGAAAGAACCGGTAAACTCTATAAGATCAATAACTTACTCCCGTAAGCCGTAAAACCCCTTCCTAACTTATCTCCACTATCCATTCTACCAGTGTTGAAATAAATTAAGAGCTTTAATTTCTTACCTTCTAAGTCTCCAATAGGAAGCACGCCCCTCCCGAGGTCGGTTCCTAAAGCCCAGTCTAAGTTTTTCTATAGGAAACTAACGCTGTCACTTAACAATTTCCTTTTATAGATTTAAGCTAATTGTCGATTAGGCAACTAACTTAATTAAACATCACAGACCGAATCAAAGAAGAATAATAGAAAGAAATAATATTTAATTAGGTTTGTATGAAAATAAAGACAAGATCATCCCCCAAAATCCTAGATAGCAAATTTAGCTAGACATGATTGAAGAAGAAACCATCACATGAAAAAAATTCATCATTTATATTCAAGAGGGAAATTAATTACAAAATAAATTACCAACCTTGAACCAAGTGATAAAGCCTTTCAAGAATAATTGCCAACTGCAATCTAATCTAGAAAACTAAGTAAAGTGTTTGCTTACAAGGAAATAAAGAAAGAACAATAAAATTCCTAGCCTAATGCGTGATTGACGAGCTGCCGGGCTCAATCACCAACTGGAAGTAATGTCCCCTTTCTCGTCATCGTGTAATGCTTTTATAGTAGTGGGAGGGGACCATTTGTGGCTGTAATTCATTTGCAAATATTGCCAAATCCATTTGATAACCCATTCTCCAGTTTAATTTTGACCAGTATTACTCTTCCCTTGGTTGTTAAGGAGGCCACGTGTGGACAAAAGCCAAAAGCAATGATCTTCTTGGCTTTTCAAATTTCAAGCACTATTTGCTGGAGGTGGCGCATTCATCATGAACCAGGACCAAGATTTGGCTTTTTTTTTTTCAAATTTAAAATTCAAAGCCAAAGATGCAGGAGAATTTGAAGATATCAAAACGGTTTGTTGATTTGGCCAATAACCAAGTTCATCCTTACTTCTTCACCATCTCCAACTTAAGTCCATATCCAAAGAGCTCGACTTCAAAACGGCCAAGAATTCATAATTTCCTGCAAAAAGGTCCTCACGCACTAGGATGAGAAAATTTATTGAAATTAAATAAAATAAATGCAAGAAAAACCAAAAGAAAATAAAAAAGGTATGAAATAAACCCCAAATGATGTGTAAAATATTCACACATTAATGTTTCTGAGTTTCCAGCCCCATCTTCTCCACTAACATGGTACTCACGACATTGATGCAACTTCCCCCATCTATGATCATTCTGCAGGGCTTGTCTTGTACCAAACACCTAGTGTGAAAGATGTTCTCTCTCTTCTCTATTCCCTCTTCCTTCTACTGAATATTGAGCATCCTCCTGGTCACACATAACTTCTGAACCACCTCCTCTGGCTCAACAAACTCATCATCTGCATCTCCCAACTCAGGCATGTCAGCTAGTGCTGGATCAACATAGGGCTCATCTCACAGAAGATTCTTCCAAAAATATCCCAAGGAGTCAAGATTCCCGACCTACAAAAAAAATTTAATGGGAAGAATTCATTTAGAACCGAATTTCACCCAACCGGGCAGCGAATCATTTGAACAAATTCTCCTTCCTCAATTCTGCTGAAAAAAGTAGGTTAGTCTTGGCATTTTATTAAAGAAAAGAAACAAGGTCAAAGAAGCAGGTTTACTCTTCGATCTCCACTATTGACAAGGATACTAATCGACAGGATCAAAAGGACATGTTAAGGTTGTAACGGGGCTTGGTTAAAGGTTAACGAAAAAATGGGAAAAAGGAAAAAACAAGAGATGCAAGTGCTCGAAAGAAAAATTTGTGCTTTAACATCTAGCCGAATGAACTCTTTTTTTTTGAATGGTTCTAAATTGAGTGCAAACTGGAGAATCCTTTTTTTTTCAAACTGTTTGTGGAGTTTTTTTCCCTCTTTTTTGAAAAATAGGGACAATCAATTTACATGATGAAGGAATACTCTCTCTTTATTGCCCCCATTTTTTTCCTCTTTTGTGATTTTTTTCTTTTGAATAATACTTCTCCAAAATCAACACAGGCTCTCTGTGTAGTGCCTGTATAGAAGAACCAACATCGAACTCATAAGAGACTAGAATTAAGGACACAAAATAATTCGAGCAACATGCATAAAGGGATGAAAAAAGAAAAATAAATGTTATGATAGCCAAGGTTTCAAAAGGCGAAGGTGGGAAGATGCGGGTATGAAAGAAATTATGGCTATCAATACAGGCCCAAAAAGGTTAGGAAGGGAAAAATACATACACATGGGTAGGCTATGTCTAAGGCTAAATGTTAGCAAACCAAGGAAATTGCCTTAATCATGTCCAATTGAAATTGTCCTTGTAAACATTTCGCCTTGACCGAGTCATGAACCTGTTCTAAGACTTGTTGTTATTGCCAAGTTTTTTTTTAAAAAAAATAAGAACAGCAAAAAATTTTGTATGGATTATGAACAAATGATATTGCAGCCCTTACAAGGCTTTATTCGGCCCAACCTGAATTTTTCCTTCAAGGCCCATTGTAGGCCCGAAATACCTTGTCATACATGGAATAAAATTGGACGAGTTTTCTTGTTCCATTGTCAAGTCGGTTTTGACATGTCCATTTGACTGTCCTGATACTTGCGCAAAAAACACTTATTCATCAAAATAGCAAGAAGAAAAAGAAAAAGAAAAAACTGAATTGAAGTGAAAAACAACCAAACTGAAATTGTTCATAATCTGAAAATACATGTTGCAGGCCAACCAAAGTTTTGCAAAGAAAAGTAAGTTGGCACCCCCCCAAACTGAGAAGTGTCGTGTCCTCACTGCACAAATCCATAACATCCCCCAAACTAAAAAGAGCACAATGAGACACAAAATATAGAAAGCTGCAGCATGAGTTTATTAACCGGAAAATAAAGAAATGAAAGAACAAAATAATAGGAAGAACCAACAAAACCAAATTAACGCCCACGACGCCGCCTCAAGTAGTCAAGTCATTCCTGATCGCGCGCATACAAGGGATGAAAAGTTGCATCCCCTCCCACAACTTCTCCTGGAACTGCTGGAACTCAAACTGAAAGGCGGATTGCCTCTCATCAGCCTGTGCTTGGCGGCCGGCCAAGCTTTGGAAATCGGCATACAAATCCAGCAAGGCCTCCAATCCTTCCAAAGCTCGCTCAGAAATGGGCAGCTTGTGTGAACAACCTCCAGGGACAGCAACATCATCACGGGCAGTAGCATCATCATCATCCTGCACAGAAAAAGCATGCACAACATCCCCTCCATTCATCCTAGGCAAGCCCATGCGATAAAAGGTGTCCAATCCTATATTGTTTGGTTTCGGGTGGACAGTGTACCTAGACAAGTCTAGGCCAAAATGTTGCGCAATGGCAGACACTAAACCTCCCTCTCCGACTTTCTTAGTGAAAACATGGGCAGTTTTGTGGAACCGATATAACAAGAAACATCCAGCATTAATAGCAACCCCATGAACCATACAATGAAGGAAGAACAACTCCTCACGATTAAGAACACCCTCAGAAGAATCTCGGCTAAAGAGAGAATTAGACAAGACACGATGAACATAACGGAGAGTTGGGTTCTTAAGGCGTGTGGCTTTGGAAACATTGTTCTTAAAAGGTGTAGCATCGGCCAATTCTTCCCAAACTAACTGGTCATTAAAATCAGGAGGTATGTACCTATGCCCATGATTATTAAACCCAAATATGGTATTAAACTCAGACAAGGTCAAGGCAAAATCACGGTCTAGAAGTCGAAATTGAATGTCACCAGAATCATTAGCAACATACTCATCCAAAGAATAATAATAGGTGCAGAAAAATTCATAGGTGAGCTCTATGTAGGCAGGGAATCGCAACAAAGCAAACTGGACCAAACCAACATTAGAAGGAAACATATTCAACTCCTCCCTATTGCGCATATGAGTCACAACATCATCATCAAGATACCTAGTTTGCCTAATTGGACGTTTGAACAATTTACGGTAACTATCTCTAAGAGTCGCGTTGGGTAGATTAGGATGAAAAGCAGGAACTAGAGGGTTTGGTGACTTACTTTGCTGTGCAGGGGAGGTTCTGGCCTTCTTCCATGCAGGTGGAGGGCTCGGGTCTACTGCAGGGCGCTTGTGCGAGACAGGAGCTCCTGCTGGATGTGGTGTACGCCGAGCCCGTGCATTGGCTCGAGCACGGATGGGCTGCTCAGGGCCTCGGGTGGAAGCCCGGATGGACTGCTGTGGCTTGGTCTGCGGCTGCCGGACTGGAGTGTCACAGCGTCGGCGAGGCGCATACTCGGCCTCCTCATCTAGCTCCACAACGTCGGGTTCCTGGGCCGGAGAGATGGAGCTCCGCCTGCTCGACGTCAGGACCTTCCGGGCACGAGTTCTGGTGCTGACAGGTGCGGAAGTGGGAGCCGGGGGTGTGGACCTCAGTGTTGAGCGAGGTCTAGAGGAGGACCGGCGAGGAGTTGGGCTGCGGGCTTCGGAGCGCGCCCCGGGTTCTGCTGCAGGGGACGTGGTGAGGCTGGAGACTCCCGTTCTGCGTGGAGCGACGGGAGTAGTTGGTGCCAAGGGAGCCTTCAGGTGGCCCGCGTGGTGAGGGCGGCGAGGGGAGCTTGCCTCATAGCGGCGCCCGGTGGAGATGGTGGAGGCTGCGGAGGAAGCAGCAGTAGGCGAGGTGCTCCGACGAGACTTGCTGGAGGAGGCGGCAGGGCGGCGAGCCGTTGACAGTGGAGTGGGGGCAGCAGGTGCAGACGGCCATGGGTGTGGGTTATCGAGGCCTCAGCCACGGTTGGCTGCTTCGGCCTTGGTCTTCATGGGAGAGAAGAATGAAGAGAAGAGAGAAGAGATGGTCATGATGGTGACAGAGTGTTTATGGTTTTAATGGGTTTGTGTGATAATAAGTGTGTATCTAGCTAATTGAGAATAGCCTAGACTAAAAACAGTTTAAAAGTGGGGGTTAGAGAAAAGATAGAGATGGAGATGGGTTTTGAGTGTGTCAACCGGATAGAAGAGGGAGTTTGAAAGGATAACTAATCGGATGGTTTAGGGATTACCTGCTTTTTATATCACCTCTCCCTTCTCTTTTTTTAGTCTTCTCTTCACGCCATAGTGCCGCTGTCAGCTCGGCCAAAGTGTTTGAGTGGAAGTAAAATAATATATTATAAGTAGTGTAGTGAGCTTATTTATTTCCACTATTTTGTGACTTATCATGCCCCACGGAATGTGCCAATCTGACTTCCTACAAGCCAAAGAAATAGAATAAAATACACACATGAAAAGTAATGAGCTTTTTGCATGTGTGTATAAATATTCTTTGTGTGCTTTTGGCAGGCCCCCACCGATCTGGTATCTTGATTGTAGCATTAGCTTGCCCTGAAAATAAACTAGTATATATATAATATATAATATACTGGTTTATTTGCCTCTGATGGCTGCATTTTATGGTGCTGCCTTAATTTGTGAGTCTCCTCTTTGTTGTGGTGATTTGAGGGAGCTATCCCCAAACTCCTTTATTGTCCGATCTTCAAAAAGATCCGTGGGCTGCCTCCCACGAAGCGCTTCTTTAACGTCTTGTAGCTGGACTCGATGCCCCTTATGCAGAGGGTGCATCGGCGAATGGTAACACCACCTCTTGTCCGATTGGCTCTTCGGGGAGGTAGAATTTCAGACGTTGACCGTTCACGGTAAAAGTACCGTCGTCCTTATTTCGAATCACAATAGCTCCAGACTGGTGGACTTTGACGAGCTCAAAAGGACCCGACCATCGAGATCGAAGCATTCTTGGGAAGAGCTTGAGTCGGGAGTTGAATAGTAGAACATAGTCCCCAGCTCTGAATTCTCTTTTGATGATCTGTTTGTCGTGCCACCGTTTGGTCCTCTCTTTGTAGATCTTGGCGTTTTCGTAGGCATCCAAATGGATTTCTTCGAGCTCGTTGAGCTGCAACAAGCGGTGCTGTCCTGTTGCCATGGGGTCAAAGTTCAAAACTTTGATTGCCTAGTAGGCCTTGTGCTGGAGCTCGAACGGAAGGTGGAAAGATTTCCCGTACACGAGCCGGTAGGGTGTCGTGCCAATAGGGCTCTTATAAGCAGTCCGATAGGCCCATAGGGCATCTTCGAGCTTAATAACCCAATCTTTCCTTGAGGAGTTCACCGTCTTTTCCAAGATCTGCTTAATTGCCCTATTGGATACTTCCACCTGCTCGCTCGCCTGAGGATGGTATGGAGTAGCAATCTTGTGGGTGACTCCATATTTGCGAAGTACATCCTCCAACTGTGTGAAGGCCCTCCCCCCGAGGGACCCACCAAATCCAGGTATTGTTACATCACTCCCTCCGCCCGATTAAATCCTTTACCATGCTGCAGCACTAGGGATTTGAACTCGGGACGTGATGCTTTTTATCCCCCTCAAGGAGAGCACCTTCACCAACTCATGTGATACCCGGGGTCTATGAGGGCGGGAAGTGTATGCCGGTGTCGGGATGAGCATGGACAAGGAGCAGCTTCTGGGAGGCTTCTAGAAGGAGGGGCACAGGAATGAACCGAATCCACATCGAAATAGGAGAGATCCTGAGACTGTGTAGGGTTGGGGCTGCACAGTTGGGGTGATTTCATAATTATACGGGTATGGGACTGTATAATTAAGAATAGCTCAAATGAAGTGATTTCGAGGTTGTACAGGTATGGGACTGCACAATCGAGAATAGGTTAAACGGTTTGATGGGTACTAACTATACCAATAAGGTGCACCTACCTTTTCGGCACTCATTCTAGAAGAACTCTAACGTTAAACGTGCTTGACTTGGAGAAATTCTAGGATGGGTGACCTCCTGGGAAGTTTTCCCCGGAAGCGTGCGAGTGAGGACAAAGCATGTTGGAAAGGTCCCGTGTTGGTCTGTAGTGACAGTCGACAAACCGGGACGTTACAAACTGTTTGTTGCAAAAATGGGTGCTGCCATCGCTTATCAATGCCCTAGGTGTACGAAATCGAGAAAAGATCTTTCTAAGGAATTTGACGATGACCCGAGCATCTTTGGTGGGTGATGCAACGGCCTCCACCCATTTTGTAACATAATCCACTGCCACCAAGATGTAGCAGTTGGATCGGGAAGATGGGAGCGGTCCCATAA
Organism: Turnera subulata; assembly: GCA_028386065.3. Taxonomy (NCBI): domain Eukaryota; kingdom Viridiplantae; phylum Streptophyta; class Magnoliopsida; order Malpighiales; family Passifloraceae; genus Turnera; species Turnera subulata. Next base: position 141,293 of record JAKUCV010002969.1, read on the forward strand.
AGTCTATTCCCCATACGTCGAAAGGTTCGACCTCCAGAATGCCTTGCTGTGGCATCTCATGGTGGCATTGGGAGATATTTCCTGTGCGCTGACAACGATCACACGACCGTGTGAATTTCTTGGCATCTTTGAACATGTTCGGCCAGAAAAATCCACTTTGCAGGGCTTTCGTTGCCGTCTTCCACGCGCTCATATGGCCACCATAAAGTGAAGCATGGCAGTTGAGCAGTAGATTGTCATTCTCGTCTTCTGGTATGCAACGTCGAATCAGTCCATCGCCACATCTTTTGAAAAGAAATGGGTCATCCCAGAAATAATTCCTGACTTCAGAGAGGAATTTCTTTTTCTGCTGATAGGACAGATTCGGTGGCAAGATATTATTGGCAAGGAAATTTACAAAGTCGGCATACCAGGGAGTGGCGAGGTTGCTTTTGGTTTCGGCCATTAATGCCGCCAATTGTTCTTCTGGAAAAGTATCATCAATTGGAAGCTCATCTTCGTTGGAGAAGCGTTCCTAAGCCAATCTCGAGAGGTGGTCTGCAACAGTATTCTCGGTTCCCTTTTTATCTCTGATCTCGAGATCAAACTCTTGGAGTAAGAGTACCCACCGGATTAGACGTGGTTTAGCACCTTTCTTCTGCATCAAGTATTTGAGGGCAGAGTGGTCCGTGTGGACTATAACTTTGGAACCAAGAACGTATGAGCGGAATTTCTCGATAGCGAACACGACTCCTAACATCTCCTTCTCTGTGGTTGTATAGTTGACCTGTGCATCGTCAAGTATCTTGCTCGTGTAATAAATTGCATGCAATTTATTATCTTTCCTCTCGCCCAGGATAGCTCCCACTGCATGATCACTAGCATCGCATATAATCTCGAAAGGAAGACTCCAATCGGGAGGCTGCATGATTGGAGCAGAGATTAGCGCCTTCTTGATCTTCTCAAAGGCTTCCAGGCATGCTTGGTCAAATTCGAAGGGCACGTCTTTGTTGAGGAGGTTGGTCAAAGGCTTAGTAACCTTCGAAAAGTCTTTGATGAACATTCGATAGAATCCAGCATGACCCAGGAAACTTCGAATACCTCGAACATTGGTTGGTGGGGGCAGCTTTTCTATCACCTCGATTTTTGCACGGTCAACTTCTATTCCCCGTTCGAAAATTGTATGGCCCAAGACTATCCTTTCTCGGACCATGAAGTGGCACTTTTCCCAATTCAGTACTAAGTTGGCCTCTTCACATCTTTGCAGCACTCGAGATAGATTGGCGAGACATTCATCAAAGTTCTTCCCATAGACCGAGAAATCGTCCATGAACACTTCCATGATTTCCTCGATCATATCAGAGAAGATTGCCATCATACATCGTTGGAAAGTCGCTGGAGCATCGCATAATCCAAACGGCATCCTACGGTAGGCAAACGTTCCATATGGGCATGTGAATGTTGTCTTTTCTTGATCACTAGGATGGATCAGGATTTGGAAGAAGTCAGAATATCCATCCAGGTAACAGAAGTAGGAGTGCTTTGCTAGTTTTTCGAGCATCTGATCGATGAATGGGAGCGGGAAGTGATCCTTCCGGGTGTCAATATTCAGTTTTCTGTAGTCGATGCACATACGACACCCAGTGACTGTTCTTGTGGGGATGAGCTTATTGTTCTCATTGGTGACGACAGTCATTCCTCCTTTCATGGGCACGACGTGAACAGGAGAAACCCATTCACTGTCTGAGATGGGATAAATTATCTCGGCGTCGAGAGGCTTCAAAATCTCCTTCTTGACGACTTCTTTCATGTTCTCATTTAGTCGTCTCTGACGCTCTATTACAGGCTTATAGCCGTCTTCAAAGAGTATTCTATGGGTGCAAAATGAGGGACTTATCCCGGTAAGGTCATCGATAGAATACCCGATTGCTCTTCGGTGTGCCTTAAGTTCTTTCAACAGCTTTCCCTCTTCTTCCTCTGTCAAACTCACGCTTATGATCAATGGGTATGTAGAATTTGGCCCAGGAATGCATACTGAAGCTTGGGAGGTAGAGGCTTAAGCTCGACTCGTGGAGCAAGTTCTTCGATTGAGTCGTCTGGCATTGTGTTCAACTCTTAAAATTTTTTGTTTTCTTCGTCAGATGCCAGAGATAAAATCTCTAATTGGCGTGCATACTCTACTATTTCAGGATCTGGATTCTGAATACCCCTACTATGGGCAAGGCATGCCAATAGAGGATCTGCACAGTCTGTCCGTGGATTCTCTTCTTCGATTGCTATCTCAACAATATCTAGGCGGTAGCATGAGCTGTCTGCTATGCTTTTCCAGATCACTTCATCCACAGTGAAGCATATCTTTTCAGACCCGACCTGTAGCGAGAGCTTCCCACCCTTGACGTCGATAATGGCTCCAGCAGTTGCCAAAAATGGTCGTCCGAGGATGATCGGCACGTGGTTGTCTGCTTCCATATCGAGAACCACGAAATCAACTGGGACAAAGAAATTCCCATTCTTGATATGAACGTCCTCCAAAATTCCAACTGGATATTTGATGGACCTATCTGCTAGGTGGAGGGACATAGCCGTAGGTTTCAGATCCCCAAGGTTGTGTTGCTTGCTGATCGATAGAGGGATCACGCTAACACTTGCGCCAAGATCGCAAAATGCTCTATCAATGTGTACCCGCCCTATGTCACTGGGGATCGTGAATGTTCCGGGATCTGGAAGCTTGTTTTGAATGATTGCGGTACATTCTCCCGTCAAGGCCACTGTCCCATAGTCAATCATTTTATTCTTATTGGACAAGATGTCCTTTAAGAATTTTGCGTATGTAGGCATTTGGGACACAGCTTCGATGAACAGAATGTTGATGTAGAGCTTTTTTATTATGTCCAAGAAACGTCCTTCTTGTTATGAACCAACTGATTCAGCCGCTGAGGGAACGAAATTGGTGGAACATACGCCTTTACTTCGTCTTGCTTTGCCTTCCCTTTGTCGGCTGACACAGCCTACTCATGCTCTACAGGCTCATCTTCCTGCATGGCCTGGCCATGCTCTTCCTCTACTACCGGGTCTGGGGATGGTTGCCGTTCCGGATATTGAGTTCCACTTCTAAGAGTGATAGCATTGCATTGAGCATTCGGATTGACTTCAGGTTTTCCCGATAGTCTACTGGGATTTCCGTGGCTGGGACTAGCTTGAGCAATATGACATTAAATATTGTTGATTCTGTCAGAAAGCCCCTTCATGACTTGTCGTTGTTCTTCCATAAATGACTTGAGTAGTGACTGCAAGTCATCTTTAGGAGCCTGCTGATACACTTGTTGGTACGCCTGTGCAGGTTGTTTTTGAGGAAATCTGGGAGGACCCCTTCCGGTTTGACTTTGAGCGGGCTGTTGAGATTTCCAGGAGAAGTTAGGGTGCTCCCTCCAACCTGGGTTGTAGGTGTTCGAGTAAGGGTCTTTTTGGACCCTCTGGTTGATGTAACTGACTTGCTCCTGGCATGCTTGCTCATAGCCGCCTTCTACTGGGCACTCCTGATAGCTTCCTTTGCATCTAGCACAAGAATGGGACTATCCTTTCCCATTCAACTTCAAGATGGCATCCAACTTAGCATTCGTCAAGCTCGTAGCATCAAGTTCAAGAACGCCGACAGTTTTTCCGCCAGGTATCTCTGCAGGCCAATTAAATTTGTTGCTGGCGACGTGCTCGAATAGTTCGTACACATCCTCAGCATCTTTAGCCAAAGCTACTCCTCCGGCTGCTGCATCAACATGTGCACGGAGGGTCTCGTTTAGGCCAGCATAGAATTTCTCCACAATCAGCCAATCTGGAAGGCCATGCTGTGGGCATCTTCTTAGTGCATCTTTAAATCTTTCCCACGCATCGTAGAACGATTCATTAGCCTTTTGTTTGAACTCCATTATGTTGTTCCGAAATATCATGGCCTTGCTGGGGGGGGGGGGGGGAAATTCTTCAAAAAAGCCTGGGATAGGGCAGTCCATGTATTAAATGTCCCAGGAGCTTGTGCCGTCAACCACGCCTTTGCCGTATCCTTCAGTGAGAAAGGAAAGAGGCGCAGCTTAATAGCATCTTCCGAGGCTCCATTCACCTTGATCGTGTCACAGATTTCTAAGAAATCTTGCAAGTGTTGATTTGGATCTTCAATAGGGGAGCCCCCGAAAGGATCTTGCTGGACCATCTTAATAAGGGCCAGCTTTAGCTCAAAGTTGTTTGCTTTCACAGTTGGGCGGACCACACTGGACTGTGCAAGAGTTACATCTGGGATTGAGAAGTCTCGGACCGGTCTAGCTCGAGGTCCGAAACGGACTCCTTCATTGTGTTCAGCCATTTCTTCTTTGGACGTTTTGTCGTCCTCTGATTCCTTCTCGAGCCGGAGTCTACGGAGTTTGGCCCAAAAATTTCTCCAGACGTCGGGATCTAGCTTTCCTGGTGGTATTCCCGAGCTTGTAAGATTCATGCACCAATACGATCTGAAGAAGAAACACACTAAACAAAACGGGTGAAAAAAAAAGATCTAGATTAACCAATTCACAAAGTCAAATAATATTAATGCCGATCCCCGGCAACGGCGCCAAAAACTTGATAGCCTCCTGCAAGTATACAGTGTGTTGTAGTACCAAGGTCGTCTCATAGGGATCTTTGCTAAGTACTATTAACAATGTGATATGTGATTTTCTAGAAAATAAGCCTCGAAGAGGAGTCGATTGAGTGGTGCAAATAAATAAACAAGTAAACAGCAAGGAATGGTAAAAAAAACGAGATGACAATAAATAAAAACACCTAGGACTTCGGGGAATCCCTTGCCAATATTTCCATGCAATTAAGTGCTACACAACCAAGCCGTGTACTGTCACTACATGACCTGTTTGTGTGGATCTAATATTAAATCTTAAAATTAATCTTCTTCGAAAGAACCGGTAAACTCTATAAGATCAATAACTTACTCCCGTAAGCCGTAAAACCCCTTCCTAACTTATCTCCACTATCCATTCTGCCAGTGTTGAAATAAATTAAGAGCTTTAATTTCTTACCTTCTAAGTCTCCAATAGGAAGCACGCCCCTCCCGAGGTCGGTTCCTAAAGCCCGGTCTAAGTTTTTCTATAGGAAACTGTAACGCCCCGGATTTTCATAATTTGGTTTTCGGGATTTCCAAAATTTTTATTCCAATTTTACCCTTGTAGAATTTCTGGATTTTTGGTTATGGAAATAAATTACTATGCCTTGGAAATGTCAATTTTAAGTTGGTATTGTTCACGGTTCGGGTCCCGTGGGAAACAGATTCGAGATCGGGGCGAAACGCGATGGTTAACGCGGTTTCTATTGAAACTATGTCGTTTTGGAAAAGAGAAAAAAAAAAAACGAGTCAACAGGGCGGGTTGACCGCGCCCAGCCGAACGACGCGTCGTTCGGGCTGGCGGGTCAAGCCCTAAAACCCTTCTCTTCCTTTTCCTTCTTTCTTTTTCTCTTCTTCTTCTCTTTTCCTCCAAACCGCCGCCGACCCCCCTCTCTTCTTCCTCCTCTTGTTCTCTCACTCCCTTCTCCCTCTCTTCCTTCTCTTTCTCTTTCTTTCCCTCTTCTTCCTCTCCCTCTCCTTGGGTTTCTGTTCGAACCTCCCCCAATCGACCTCGCCGTGTCTGAAGCACCGGTCGCCGCCGTCTGGTTCTTCTCCTCTCCACACGGCCGGGTTATTTCTTCTCCGGTTACCCCGTGCCGTCGCCGCCGCCATTAGTCGGGTAAGCCGACTCTTCCTTCTTTGCTTTTTTTTTCTTTTCTTCTCTGTTCTCTTTGGCCGACTTGTCTAACCGGGTTGGTTTGTTTAATGGGTGTTGATGGGTGTTGTGCGCTGTTGCTCTGGTTTGGATTGCCGGTGTGTTTTGGCGTTTGTGTTGTTGTTGTTGTGTTGGGTGTTTGTTGGCTGATGATGGGGTTGTGTGGTGACGCGTTTTGGCCGGCGATGCTTGCTGGTTTTGGTGGTTGATTATTCCGGCAGCAGGTTTCTGGGCTCGGGTTGTTGAACTGCGAGACCCGTGGCTGTGGGTTCGCTGCTGCTGTGCACGAATCCATTTCCGGTAAGGCCTAGTTCCCTTCCTCTTTAAAGTTCGGTAATGGTTCTGTGTGTGAGGGTGGTTGATGCGTTTGTTGCATGTTGAATGGTGGCAGAATCATTGGAGGGGTGCTTCTGCAGTTTTTGGTGAATTCTGGCGAGGTTCACCGGAATCCGGCGAGGCTCGGGAATTTTCCGGCGAGGCTCGGAATTTTTCCGGCGAAGGCTCGGGTTTTTATTCCGACACTCAACGGTATACTTTGATGTATAATTTGTACATTCATGGCATGTAATAATTGATGTAGGAATAATTGTTGTATCGGAAATAAAGGATGTTAGTGGAAAACCGGGTGCGGGGTTGTGACTGTGTGTAACCGGGAGTTCGATTCCCTAGTGCTGCAGATGAGTTGGTGAAGGTGCTCTCCTTGAGGGGGATAAAAAGCATCACGTCCCGACTTCAAATCCCTAGTGCTGCAGCATGGTAAAGGATTAAACCTTGAAAAGGTGTGGGTTGAGGGATGTGATGTAACAATCCTGAATATGGTGGGTCCCTCGGGGAGAGGGCCTTCGCAGAAACTGACGCTGTCACTTAACAATTTCCTATTATAGATTTAAGCTAATTTTTGATCAGGCAACTAACTTAATTAAACATCACAGACCGAATCAATGAAGAATAATAGAAAGAAATAATACTTAATTAGGTTTGCATGAAAATAAAGACAAGATCATCCCCCAAAATCCTAGATAGCAAATTTAGCTAGACATGATTGAAGAAGAAACCATCACATGAAAATAATTCATCATTTATATTGAAGAGGGAAATTAATTACAAAATAAATTACCAACCTTGAACCAAGTGATGAAGCCTTTCAAGAATAATTGTCAACTGCAATCTAATCTAGAAAACTAAGTAAAGTGTTTGCTTACAAGGAAATAAAGAAAGAACAATAAAATTCCTAGCCTAATGCGCGATTGACGAGCTGCAGGGCTCAATCACCAACTGGAAGTAGTGTCCCCTTTCTCGTCATCGTGTGATGCTTTTATAGTAGTGGGAGGAGACCATTTGTGGCTGTAATTCATTTGCAAATATTGCCAAATCCATTTGATAACCCATTCTCCAGTTTAATTTTGACCAGTATTACTCTTCCCTTGGTTGTTAAGGAGGCCACGTGTGGACAAAAGCCAAAAGCAATGATCTTCTTGGCTTTTCAAATTTCAAGCACTATTTGCTGGAGGTGGCGCATTCATCATGAACCAGGACCAAGATTTGGCTTTTTTTTTTTCAAATTTAAAATTCAAAGCCAAAGATGCAGGAGAATTTGAAGATATCAAAACGGTTTGTTGATTTGGCCAATAACCAAGTTCATCCTTACTTCTTCACCATCTCCAACTTAAGTCCATATCCAAAGAGCTCGACTTCAAAACGGCCAAGAATTCATAATTTCCTACAAAAAGGTCCTCACGCACTAGGATGAGAAAATTTATTAAAATTAAATAAAATAAATGCAAGAAAAACCAAAAGAAAATAAAAATGGTATGAAATAAACCCCAAATGATGTGTAAAAAATTCACACATCAATGTTTCTGAGTTTCCAGCCCCATCTTCTCCACTAACATGGTACTCACGACATTGGTGCAACTTCCCCCATCTATGATCATTCTGCAGGGCTTGTCTTGTACCAAACACCTAGTGTGAAAGATGTTCTCTCTCTTCTCTATTCCCTCTTCCTTTTGCTGAATATTGAGCATCCTCCTGGTCACACATAACTTCTGAACCACCTCCTCTGGCTCAACAAACTCATCATCTGTATCTCCCAACTCAGGCATGTCAGCTAGTGCTGGATCAACATAGGGCTCATCTCTCTCATCATCAGAGTACACCTCCCCATGTTTAGTGGTAAGCATCACCCTCTTATTCGGGCACTGAGATGCATAATGTCCCAATCCCATGCACTTGAAACACTTCACATTTCTAGCCTTATCCTAAGCCTTTGTTGGTGCATTGGGAGTCTTCTGTTCAGCCGGTTTTTGCTCGTTCCTAGGTCTCTAAGGAATCGACTTAGGTGTATCAAGAACAGGCTTACTTGAGCTCCCCACTTCCTGCTTGGTGTATCTTGCACTGGCACTCCAACTGGTATAACTTGAAGGCTTCCCACAAGTCTTACTCTTTAGTTTCTTCTCATTCTTAGAAGCTAGAGCTACCATCTCCTCAATCTCTGCATAATCTTATAGCTCCAAAATATTAGCAATATCCTTGTTCAACCCATAGTAAAACCTCGACATGGTGGTCTCCTCATCCTCCTCAATCCCAGTCTGATGCATAGCCATCTCAAGTGCCTTCCAGTACTCTTCTACACTCTTAGTTCCCTGCTTGGTTGCTTGAAGCTTATGAAGCAACTCTCGCTGATAGGAAGCAGGAACAATTCTCTTCTTCATGATCCTCTTCATCTCTTCCCTTGTTTCTATCTCAGGGTCTCCATATATCCTCCTTGAAGTGACAAGCTTGTTCCACCAAGACCTAGCATAGTCTTTGAACTTCGCAACTGCAAGCTTGACCTTCATTTCCTCTGAGTACCTGTGGCAGTCAAAAAATGGCTCCACACTCTACACCCACTCAAAATACTCCTCTAGAACACTAGAACCTCGAAAAGTTGGACTTGTCATCTTGATGGTTCCAACATCTCAATCAATGCTCACTGCTCTATCTTCCATTCTATCCAAATTCCCTCTACCAAAGAATTTGGGTCTCTAATATCCAGATGCGCCTCCTCCTCTGCCAAACAGACCTCGGCCTCCTCTTCCCCCAGCAGGTACTCTCTGATTAACCTCTCCAAACTGTTCCTCCAATTCTTCCTCAAGAATGGGATCTTCATCAACATGGTGTGCAGCTTGCTCCCTGGGGCGAGTAGCCTGTTCCTATGCTCCTCCTCCTGCTCTTCAAGGAGCAGCAATGCTAGTAGAGATCTCTTGGACAGTTTGCTCCTGCCTCTCCAACCTATCACTCAACTCCCTAGTCTGTCTATCAGTTAGGGTATTGGTCTCCCTCAACCCCAGATTTGTTGCCCTGACTTCATCCCTAACCTCCTTCATCTGAGCATCTGTCTTAGCCATGAAATCCCTCAACAATACCATAATAGAAGCAAGGTTTGGTTCACTACCCTCACTGCCACTAGTAGTAGACATGATGTATAACCTGCAAAAACTTGTTAGTAAAGCAAATCCTCACGTGTTTACACTCATGTTTGTTCACTCTTGGCAAGGGATGTAACTCTCAGCCTTTTTCCTCTCCGGATTCTACTTTAACTTAATAAGTTAGGATTAGATAACACAAAACCAAATAACCAACTTGTAACAATTAATTAACGGAAACAATGAAAGCCTAAAGAAAGAAAAGGAAAAACAATTCTAGAACAAAATATGACTCCAACAAACAAAAAGAAAGATCACACACAAGGACAAGGTAATGTATGTGATGGAATGTTGTAGCAACTGAATGATATGAGACAATTATCACCCAATTTAGAAAAGCTGAAAAGAAAAACAGGACAATCAAATAAGCAGAAAGAAAGAAGATATTCCCAGCTAGATATCCTAACCTTCCGAATTCTTAAACCTCCTTTCCTTTTTTTTTGAACACTAATATGATTTGCTGATATCGTTTCGACACAAGGCAACCAACAACAAACCACTAATTCACAAGAAGAATTCAGTCAATTCGGCCAAGAGAGTACACTTGTCGCACTTTTTTTTTTTAATATATATACCAAATCGACTAAAGAAAAACCAACCAAAAAGTGAAGAATGTAGCAAGACCACTTCCAAAAAACACTAATCAACAAAGGCAACTCTCTCATTTTTTTTTAACAAGTAACAAACGTGCCGGCTAAGAGCAATATCACCCAAATTGAAAGAAGAATTGGGTAAAAACAAGAGTAATCACGTCGACAACACAATAGCTCAATTTTTCTTATATATATATATAGAATGACGACAAGATTAAACACAGGAAGAGCAAGAATTAAACAGCACAAGGTACGAATGATTGAACCTGTAAGCTCCGCTACCAATTGATACAGCATCAAACCTAGAATCCCTCTATATTCACCTCTGCAACTAATTGACCCTAAGATCTCCAATCTCCAATCAAACTAGGGGTTTTAATAAACCTATTCTTCACCTCCTAAACTCAAGGATTAGGCAACAAACAATTAGGAATGCAGGGAATTAATTAATCGCCACAAGAAGAATACTTGATAAGAGAAATTAATCCCAAAAGAATTAAGTAAAGAGAATCCCTCCCTTTGTTTCGATTATGTCTCACAACCAAGAAGAACACCTTAAAAAAAAGGTAAACGTCTTTCTATATTTTTTTTTTGAATCATCTGTCGACATAACAAAATAGAAAGGTATTTATACCACCTAAAACTAATACCAAAAGTCAGCAGCCCTAACACCTAGAAGAAATTGAATTTCTTCTCCTAGGCTAATATTTGGCCGGAACCTAAACTACCCAAGTAGAATAGGTCTTAATTAGCCCAACATCCACCGGTTTCTAATTAAACGGATACAACTCAAATCCAAATAATTAATCTAAGCCCAAAAGAGAATAACTCAACTAATAATAAAAGTGACCAGCTGAATTTTTAAGTTTATGGTTTTTAAAAATTCAGGCCAACTAACATAAGTAAAATAAAAGTATGCCGATTGAGCCAATGCCCTCCAAATCGACTAAAGCTCCTTCTCTTCTATTGAAAGAACGCATGTTGGCTTCTTCTTGCATTCCTCCTCAAGCTTGATCAACCTTTCTTCTTGAAGTTCTTGATTAACCCAAGCTTGAGCAAAGTGCAACATGTGATTCTTGATCATCTTCAAGCAAGCCCTTATAACTAGTCCTTGAGGCAAGCTAATGGCACCATCTCCATCATCAGTTCCACTAGGTGCTGGCTTACTTGGATCAAGAATACATAACTAAACCCCTCTTTGGGTACCATGCCGATAGTGCATTAGAAAAAATCCCTCTAGGGTAAGGATGATAGATTTTCAAGAGAGAAAAAGAAAGTACCCCCAAGGAGGAGCTAAATCCCCAGTTAGCAAAGTTGAGATGATTATTTGTTGACAACCCGATAGATGAGATGATTCTATCACCCGAGATGAGATGATTCCCGAAAATCATAACCTGGGATGAGATGATTCCCACAAACCAAGGACCTGATCCTCACAGTCTACAAACCGAGGACCAGTCCCACAAACCTTCGGGATGAGATGATTCCCGTAGCAGAGCATAGGATGCTCCAACCCTTAGCGCACACCACATACATCAATCCTTGAAATTTGTTTGTTCCTTTCTTACGTTGTTTCGTCGTTAAGTCTCTAAGGACTCATCAACGTGGGGCTTCTGTGAACACCCAAATTTGACCCATGAATAATTTACTAAATTGGGTTATGAACATACTTGAACTTTGGTACTAATGGGATGATTTGGTCTTGGGTTAAGTCATGATAAAAATTTAATTTAGTAGAATTAATATATTTTTGTAATTTGAACCTTCATGCATTTGAACTCGAGGATTAATTAGATGATTTAATCTTAGGATAAAATATATGATAAGGTTTATTTATGCTGGAATATATTTTATTACTTAGGCTTTTTATTCATCTTTAATCCAATTATATTGACATGATTTATATTTGGGTTAAGAATGGGTTTAAGGGCCCAAGTTAACTCTCCAAAGTTTAATTAGCCCATTAACAGATTTCTTGCAGGTTAATTTTAGCTCTGATTTTTGTGGAAAATCAGAGTTAAATCATCATTTAATTACATTTTGTCATTTTGGTATGATTTTGCTCAAAACGGGTGTTAATGTGTAAATAATCAATTATGGAATGATTTTGAGGAGTAGTAATCAAGTAATGGAGTGATTCTGGGTTGATTACGCGGTAGGATCGAATCAGAGCTGAATTAGGGGGATTGAGGCTTCGAAAAAGGAAAGAATGGGTGGCACGTAGGGGTGACTGGAGGTCCTCTCACAACGACCGCCAGACGCTGGCGGACATCCAGCTGGTTGGCGGTCATCACCTTCCAGAAACGCCCAAATCTCCGATTCTATTTCTAAATTCGATCCCACGCGGTTTTGGACCAGATTTTCGGGCATATTCTTCACCATTAAGCAGGTCCATGCCCCTGGGCTTCCCAGAACACTATAAATAGGACCCCTCACCTACATTTCAATAGGGACACACATTATTCTTTAGATGCACACCAATAAGCTTTATTGCTTGGAGAAGCTCTACCTCTCCAAGCTTAGAAATATATTCTTAGGCAGAAACTCTGAAGAATTTTTATGGGGAACATCAACAATAGTCCAACAAGGAGGGATCTAGAAGAGAATCAACCGTTGAGCTAAGAAGTGGCAAGAAGGTGGGTGGAGAACATGACCCATTGCAAGGAGCCGGAGGGGCGCTACAAAAGGTAACACTAAACCTTCTTTTGGATGGTTTTTTTTGACTATATGATGATACTTTTAATGATGTAATTGCTGTGATGCCATGACAACAACTACGAGGTCTTTGAACCCGATCGCCGGGGTACGTAGGTGGTCTCTAGTGGTGGAGACTCTATTTTTATTTTTTCTTTTCATTCCAAATCTTCTTCTCCTCCCCTTCTCTTTATTTTCCACACTTGCACACCTGCACTAGGCACACTTGTACTCTTAAATTGCACAAGGTTTCGACCCAACATGGTGATACGACAAAAACCCTAGAATCAGCAATAGAATCTCCTCAAATCAGAATGTAGTCCTGACCTTCAATCTCAATCAAACTAATGCAATCTCCACCCCTTATTCCTCCTCCAATCAGCAAGAAAAGAAACAAGAAAGCTTTAATCACATAAGGATGGTGCCAACTCTGTAACCCTAATCAGCAAGAATAACAGAATTAGTACCAGGGAAATAGAATCACACCACAGATTAAATAAACCTGATAAGTAAATCTAAATCCCTTATATAAATCAAGAGAATCAGCACTCAAGGGTTGTTTGAATCACTCATTCTTGAAGAACTCTCAAAGAGAAACTTTTATTGTCAATAATCTTGTCTATCTCGAAATAACAAGTAAAGAACCTATTTATACTAAAATCTAGACCTCCTAGGTCAGCTACTTAATGGCCAAGTCGACCACCTCCTTACCTAATCCAAAACAAATTGGATTTCTCCTCTAAACCTTAGTTGACTCCCTAACCCTAACCCAAAAGAACTAGGATTTTAATTGAGCCCACATAACTTGGACACTAATTAAAAGCTTACAATAAAATCCCAAATAACTTAAGCCCAAACTAATCAACCTAATTAATAATGGACTTGACCCAACATAGTAAAATAAAATTTAGTGTTGCCGAAATTTATATAAAACTATAATATAAAATTTTATAACAATATATAAAGATATGTCGACATCTCCTTTGATGGGTGGGTTGGTGTCGACTGCGCCCCACTTGTTCTTGAGTCAATTACAATTAGAAGGGCTTTCAGCACGTGCACGCTCAAGAGTTTCATATGCAACTTTGTGAGATGCATGATCATATTCAAGAAGGTCAATGCGTTTCTTATATCCTATATTCTTCTTGAGTGCTTGTTCATACTTGTCATGCAATTCTTCAAAGGCATATTGTAATTCATCAAAAGTATAATCAAGAGACTTATTTACCTCAGAGTTTTCTCGAGCCATTAAGCATAGATTTACTGCCTCTTGGGAGTCAAAATCACTTGATGAGTCCAAATCATCCCATGCAGACATAGCCTTCTTTTCTTTGTTCCTGGAGAGATCAAAATTGGCTTTCTGATATGGACACTCTGACTTGATATGGCCCGGATAGTTGCAGCCAAATCACCAATGAGTCTTTCTTTTTTTCATCAGACTTAGTACCTTGGAATCCTTTCATTTCATTTGCCTTCTCTTTTGAAGGAATTTGATGAACTTCCTGGTGATTAGTACCATGTTCAAGTCATTGTACTCATCACTTGAGTCCTAGTCCGCTTTCGGAGCCAAATTTTTCTTCTTTGGCTATTTTGGTTCGAGCTTAGTGCCATGAACTATAAGTTTGCCAATGAGCTCATCATATGTGAGAGTGTTCAGAATCTGAGCCTCTTTAATAGTTGTAACTTTTGGCTTCCACTCCATAGATAGAGATCTAAGAATTTTTTCTACTTTATCTCTATGAGTGATTAGTCTTCCAAGTAAGGCTAACCAATTACAGAGAATGGTAAATGGTACAGTTTCTCCAGCCACAATTTGGAAGAGCTCATAGTCCCTCATTAGACAATTGAGCCTAGACTCCTTTACTTGATTGGTTGCTTTACTTGATTGGTTCTAGCAATGGATAATCCATCTACAAAGGTCAGTAAAGTAATCCAACACTAAACATACACATTAGGCATACAAAAGGGGCCTTCCGCCCATCAATGGTGCAACAGCAATCACACCCCGCATAACATATTTACTTACCATCACCTAGGCATCCCTAGGCCAATCCCCTTTCTTCTGAAGCCATGAGTGAGAATTTTCACGCTAAGGCACATCGGGGGATGGTTAGTGTTCCTTTTTTATGAATTCAATGCCTTTTTGGGTGGTAAGTTCATAAACGGTGTCGCCATGGTTTCTCTTGTTGATTCTGTTTTGAAGGAGGTTAGTAAATTCCGCTTCTTGGCTGAAGGAGAAATTGGCTTCTTCATGGATCAAAACAATCATCTAGAATTATCAGAAATTACTGTTCAATACCTCCTTGGTGGCTTGGAACAACATCCATGGAAGGGTGATCCTGATTGGATGGAGAAACGCAATCATGCCCTAGCTCTTGTGATGACGCGTGAATTCTAGTTAGTAGGTCCTTCTAGTGTTTGTCCTCTTCGGGTTGGTGTTTTTTTCAATCCCTGTGATTTAGGTGAAATCCTTAATTATTTGGATACATTAGCAAATATTCCCATCACCCCGCTGTCCGTTTCCCCTCTTTTGCTCCAGTATATACCCATCTGCTTTTCTACCATTGTCTTTTCTTCCCATCCCCCTTTATTGTATTGATATTTTTCCTATTGTAGATGTGGTTATGTGAATTCCTCACGTTGATTGAACGTCCTTAAGTTGATACCAAAAATTATGTTCATCGTGTCTATTCTATCTCTTTTCATACCATTTGGGATTGGGTAATCTATATGAAGCACCAAAAAAATGCACAAACTACTTGGTACTGCCAGTGGTTCGGGATGCAAGAGGTGGTCATCCTTTCCCTATGCAAAGCCTAGGTGACACTCCCAGGTGTAGATAAATCCACATATTGCCTTTGAGAGAACCTAACGATGACCAGTTTGAGATAGACCCTCCCTTATCATATCTGCAATGGCTGAAGGATGATATGGCTGATTCTGAAAAGTCATTGCGCCTTTCAAGGGAAGCATTCCTAGAAGGACCCGTGTCTCTAGGGTTTGAGCCTTTTGAACATTTTGTGAAGAATAAAGGCAGGGATGGAGAATCGAGCCGCAAGAGGCACAAGAAGAATTGAGTCCCATCTCAACAACCATATTTTTACACTTAAAATGCATGCAAATAAATGAGTGAACAAACTCCCCTTATCTCTTTTGTTAATCTTTGAACTATTGCTAATAAGAATGGAACCGGACCTGAACTGGGCTTCCTACGTATTCATGGTTTATCTTTTTTTTGTTCTTTTCTTTTTTCCATTTTTTTGCTTCCAAAAACTCATGAAATCAGATTCACATAGTTCTCTTTGTATCAGCTCCATTATCTTATGTTTGTTAATTCCCAAAAATCCTTCTCCTTTGGTTCCCGTCACGTCCCATCATGAGGTTTGTAGCTTGGTTATTCTTTTTGGACCATGCATCAAGGAATTTTCAACTCTTGTTGGAACTTCCTTTGACCAATTCTCCCATTGGATGCCTTCTAGAGTTTTGTTGGTTGTATGGCTCCATGGCAAGGTATTTAGAACCATGACACTTTCATCGGGTTGAGCATTGAGGTTTTGCAGTTTTTGGGAATTTTGCTGATGTTACCATCCTTCTTATTAATATCGATCTTCAGATTAATTTTCACAGATTTTAGTTGATTTTTTCAGCACACCATACTCACATGAATTATCCATGTACAAAAATGTTGTCAAGATGATCATCAATATAGAATGAAAGGGTGCCTCATTTATTGAAAGAGATAACAAAACAACGACTCGCCCATTGGATTCTTTTAAACTTTCAACTAGGGCGCACAATACGGGTCATTACATGGACTCTCAAGTAGTTCCATCCCCTTCAAAGAGGTGCCTACAGCCGAAATCTTCTTCTTCTTCACTTCCCTCTTCTTTCTCTTCCTCTTTCTCCCCTACTTCGTCTGGATAACAGTCAAAGAATAATTCGAACCCTGGTTTTTTGATCTTTGTGATGCTGCATACCTATGGTTTGGGAAACCCGCAAAAAGGAAAATCTTCTACCTCCTTTATGAAATAACCATTCAATGTATTGAAATAGGGAATCATGGGAAGTCCTGATATTACTTCATCCTTTGAGCTAATGCCCTTGCATGGTTCTTCTTCCTTTGTTTTTCCAAAACTATTGGGGTCGGGATGTACCTCAGATCAAAGGGTGGTGTGGCATTTGAAGTCTGAGGGACTTCTAACACCCCTTGATGCCTCTTCCCTGACCCCATAATCGGAAAATGTCTCATCATCTCCATGATCCAGACAATTGACAAATTACCAAATGGGCTGTAATAGGGAGGTCTTCTCACAAGCTTATCCCCTGTTATGGCACTGACAGACTCAAAGACAAAGCTTGACAAGGATACTTCCACTTCCCCTTCAATTCCAAATACCGGCTTGATGTTCTTCTCGGCCATTTCCCCTTTGACTGTGACTATCCGTCCTTCATAAGGAAATCGTAGCATCTGATGCAAAGTGGAGGCTATAGCTCGAGCCTAGTTGATACGACAACACACCTAGCCGGCCCTAGAAGCACCTTCGTATCTAAGATTGTCTCGATCTCAAATCACCACCAATTGTGCATGCTTTATGCGCCGTTGTTCTTCACCTCCTAACAATCCATGCTAGGCAACAGATGGACGCAATAGTCCCTCCACCTCCTAATCTCTCGGCGCTAGACAACAAAGAAACAAAGCACAAAGGAATATGAATCACAATAGCAAATATCACTACCTGCAATTGTTGGCAAATCTCTAAAATAAAAACAAGCAAAGAGACTCCTCTCTTGATGTGAGAATATTCAAGCTTTACTGAAATTTTTATTTCTCAAATATTCTGTCTAACAATGAACCCCTAGGACTCTATTTATAGGGAACAAATGCACCCTAAAGTCGGCCACATAGGTGCCAAAGTCGGCCACCTCCTCTTTAGTCCTAAAAGAATTGGTTTTCTTCCTTTAACCCTAATGTGCCACCTCCTCCTATTACTAGAAGGACTAGGATTTTAATTGAGCCCACATAACTTGGACACTAATTAAAACCTTACAGTAAAAAACCCCAAATAACAAAAGCCCACATTAATCAACTAATAGACTTGACCCAACATAACAAAAACAACCCTAATAATAATACTACTGACATGTCGCATGGCCTATGGTGTATGGGCTGATGTCGACTGGGCCCCACTTGTACTCTTGAGTCAATTACTCCTTAATCGATAGCAAATTGATGGGCTTCTGTTTCAGCTTCTCTCCAAGCTTGATTGCTCGCTCTTCTTGCAACTCGAGATTGAGCAATGCTTGAACTTGTTGTTGCAATTGATCTTTTTTCTTCTTGGATCGAGCCCGTGTAATTGGACCCGTGGGCATCACCAACTTGCCAGCTGCTCCTTGAGTGTCTGCATCCATCTCCGCATCAAAAATGTAGTAGACTTGAAGATTAAAAAGACAAAAACTGAATTTTCGGACAGAATCTGTCTGTCAATTTCAAGTGCAATTTAGTTAAAGAAAACGGAAGATTCAGCTTCTGGGCTCAACATAAACGTTGTAGAAATTTGTCTTATCTTTCCAAAGAGTCCAAGATCGCAGCAATCCGAGTTGTAGAGCTCGAGATATGAATTTATTTCCGAGACTGCATGCTCCAGGAATTTCTGCACATGTTCTTCGCGTTCTTGACTTTAATCTCCATCTCTTATTAAATTTCTTGTGAGATCGAATTTTGGACTTGATTCTGAAAGTAAGCTTATGATGATGAACTTTGAGTTTGTTGGAATACATCCAAGACCCATGCTTGTCGCCATTGTTTCCATCATGGTTGCCTTGGTATGCATCATTCCTCGAACCTCTAAGCTTGCCTCCGTTTGCATCACTAGTGCAACTATGGTTTCCCGAGAAGCAAGTTGAAACTGGATGCGATATCAAGCACTTGAAACTCCACTATAAAAGCGGCAGACCCAATGACTACCTACAATTTTATCATCCCCCGGACTTTCCTCTGAGCATTGTCATATGCCTTGACCATTGTTCGAGAAGGTAAGAAGTCGGTGGTCCCAAATCTCAACAGGCTTGAAGTTTTTAAAAGGCATACATTCAGGACATACCCATTATCTATCAATAACAGGGACATTTGATTTTCTTTGGCTTGAATAGTTATGTACAATGCTTCAACATGGGCGCCCTTATCTGAACGCATGTCTTTATCAGAGAATGAGATTTGATTGTCGGTTTCCATGGAAGCTATTATATTGGCTAATGTCTCCGGTGGAGTGTCAATAGGAACATGAGCTTTGCTTTGTTGTTTCTTCGGGTTCATCCAACCGAAGAGGGGCTCTCCTCACTAGCTTTCAAGATTTAGTGATGGCATCGACCTCCTCGTCCGACTCCACATACTCCCTCAAATCCAGCAGAAAGCATTCCCACTCTGATTCGGGTTCTGCCTCTATCAGGTCCGTCTCTTCATGCTTGGGCAATGGATTTGACTTGGTTTTGGGCTTCTTGGATAGAATTTATCTCATTCTTCTCTATCAAATCTTGGATTTCATGACGAAGTCGGGAGCAACTATCGGCGGTGTGCCCAACAATTTGATGAAATTCAAAGAATTTGCTAAAGTCCCCTCTGAGGGGCAAATCGGGTCTCGGCTCTAAAGGCTGCAACAACCAGGTCATCGGTTCTAGCCCGATCCCCATAGGTTGCAGCATCCTCACATAGATTTTCAAATGAGATGTAGGACATACCATTTCATTAAACTTCTCCATTTCTGGCATCTTGAACTTCTCGGGTAGGCGAGCTTCGAGGAACAAAGATAAGTGTTCTAAGTTCCAATCGTTTTCTTTTTTCTTCATGGTCTTCAACAATTCTTCCACTCTTCTAAGCCTCTCCCCATCTCCTTTGGATTCTTGTATCACCAAATCATCGTCCTAAACAATCATCACATTGTCCTAAATGCCTGGTTTCAAGAATTGTCCCCCATCACTCCTTGGGGGCACTATCTTCCCTTTCTTCAGTGCCAGCAGTGCGTCTCTGACAATTGGATCCTTCAGCAGGTCTAAAGACTCCTCAGCCACATTCATCTAAGAACCGTTTTCCCCACTCATTTTGTCCTAGTATTTGGAGTATATGTGTCAGGGTTCTTGGTATCCCAGAGGCTTCTTGACACACACCATTTTTTTAGGTTTAGGTATGTAGGATCGAAAAGGGCACACTATTCACATTTACTTGAACTTACAACAGCAATCAACCAAATTCATATATCACTTATTGATTCGTCATGCATGAGATGCTTAGGGTATGCAGCTGGTTGGGGGCTAAATGATTGTCGATAGGGAATAGTTTGACCTACTCACATGTGATAATGGATATCGCGTGAGGTCCAAGGCCCATTAATCCCCTTCATTGCTAAGCAACGAGTAATGGGTTCACTCAAGCCACTATCACTTATGGAAAGCATTATAGCGGATTCGGATTCCCTCGCCCTCTTACGGTAGAGGCTTCACATCAGTCATCATGAATGCAAGGCACTTATGATGAAAAATCAAAAGGCATACGAAATTCAACGATTGCACAAAGTTTCTTGAACCCTCTAGAATCCCCAGGGGATCGCCACTATGGGAAATCCAAAGTTAATTGGGCCCCCTCATCTATTCCTTTACACCATCTTCTTAATCAATACCCATGATCTTTGGATTCGCCACCCAAATTTTATTAAAGGACAAAATTCGGGAAAAAAAACATTCTTGAATCCCAATGACTCCTTTCAAGGTAACCGATTAGCGAACCAAAGATATTGGGCCCGGGGGTTCGTCATGGATGGGAAGGTGTTAGTCACCCTTCCCTGTTGGTGCAACACCTTGTGCAATTGAAGAAAGTATGTATACCTTCGGAAAGTGTGTGTTGTGTGGAGACAAATCAAAGAAAAATAAAATAAGATTGAAACAAAAGGAAAATAAAAATGATTGGGCCTGAGTCTCCACCACTAGAGACCACCTACGTACTCTGGCAACCGGGTTCAAAGCTCATGTAGTTCTTGTTTTGGCATTATTGAAATCACATCATCAATAGCATCACCAAATCACCAACCAATAATAAACTCAAAGGGATTAGGAATACCTCTTGTAGCCCTTCTTTAGTTGGGATGTGTTCTTCACCCACTTTCTTCCCACTCTTTAGCTCATTCTTTGATCCCTTCTTGGTTTACCCTTGCTGCTCTTTGGTTGATTCCACCCACGAAATGCCTCCAGAGTTTCTTCCCAAAAGAATATTTCCAGGCTTGGAGAAGTGAAGTTTCACCAAGTAACAGAGCTTATGGGGGATGTGTGTAAAGAGAGATAGTCCCTATGGAATGTGAGTGGGAGATCATATTTATAGTGTTCTGGGTGACTGCAGGGGCATGGACCTCTCAATGATAAAGATTAAGGCCAGAAATCTGGACCAAAACCTTGTAGAATCAAATTAGGAGCTAAATCGGTGGGAGAACAACGTTTCTGAGCATGCATGACCGCCATGGCCGCCGGTCGTTTTTGGGATGACAGCAAGGCCTAGCAGTCATCTCTGGATGATCGCCCGGCTCCCTGTGCTCCACTCGTTCTTTCCTTTTCTAAAAGCGATTTCCACTAATTCCTCCCTGAATTGATTTAACCGCGTAATTAACCCCTAACCAACCCCGAATGTCCTCTTTTCTTGATTGGTACTCCTCGCAATCATCCCATAACTGATTGATTACACGTTAAACCCCCATTTTATGCAAAATCATACCAGAAACACATTTACCGTTTAAAAGATAATTTAACTCTGATTTTCCATGAAAATCAGAGTTAAAATTAGCCTGTAAGTAAATGTGTTCATGGACCAATTAACTTTGGATAATCCATATTCCATTGACTTAGGCTCCCAAATTTATTTGTAACCCAAAAATAAATCATCTCAATATAATTGGGTTAAAATAAATAAGAAAGCCCAAATAAAATGGAATAAGACATATTTTAGCAAATTGGTCCATAATATATATTTTTACCCTAAGATTAAATCATCGCATTATTCCCAAGACTCCAATACACAAAGATCCCAAATACTTAAATACATTAATGCTACTAAAACAAATTCCAAACATATCTCAATCCTAAGAATGAATCATCTCATCAATCTCAAAGTTCAAGTATGTTTAGAACCTAATTTAGCAAAATATCCACGGGTCAAATTTCAGTGTTCACAGCCACCCCTTTTGCGTGATTTAATGTTTCGGGGCATGCTGCCCCTCCACACTCACGATTTTCATAGGGCATGCTACCCCATTTGTTTGAAGCGATTTTTTGGTGCATGATATCCCATTCATTTAAAGAGATTCCAAGGGCATGCTACCCCTCTTTTATGATATGATTATCCAGGGCATGTTATCCCATTCACGTAAACAGATTTTTGGGACACGCTACCCCCTTTTTTGTGTGTTTTATCTTCCCGGGCAATACCACCCCATGTGATAATGAGAATTGGTTGGGGCAAGCTACCCCGTTCGATTTGAGTTGCTCAATGAGGCATGCTACCCCATTCGTCTAAAATGAATGTCGGGGCATGCTACCCTATGCATTTTTCTCGGGCATGCTACCTTTCTTTTATGACTTGTTTTTGGGGCATGCTACCCCGTTGATTTGTATTGATTTTTCGGGGCACACTACCCCATTTGGTTCAAACGGTTCCTGAGGCATGCTACGCCTTGTGTATGTTTGTTTTCCCGGGGCATGCCACCCCTTTATGTGTATGTCTATTTTTCTGGGGCACACTACCCCATGCATGTGATTTGTTTCCCTGGGACACTGAGAATGACATCTTGTGGGGCATGCTACACCATTTTTTGTGATAACCTGTGCGGCATGTAATGTCCCAAAAAATTGTAGTGTTGATGTTCAATGCAAAGGCATGTGATTCCATGGGAAGAGAAGAGACGATTTCCCACAACCAAATCAAACCCGAGTACCCAAGGGAGAACGATAAAATCCCTAGCTAACCGAGTTAGCAACCCAAGACAACCACTGAGTACCCTAGGGAGGACGATAATCCCAAGCTATCCGAGTTTACGACCCCAAACCAAACACTGAGTACCCAGGGTGGACGATACATGAAACGCCTGTATCCCAAAATAACCAATTTAATTATTTATGACATGTGAAATGACCAAATTGTCCTACTGTCGTAGGATACGATACAAACAAGATAATCATCATTTACATATGCAACATTTTACTCAATACATTATATAATAATCGAGTATGCAGTGGAAGATAAACACATATGATAACATGTATGCAACGTACCCTCTGGATCCGACCCAAGGAGGAGATAACACCGCCACCTGCTGATATGCACCACTACTCAATGAGCAATTAACCTGTAAAAGATGTGAGGGGATGAGACCAACCACTGTCTCACCACAAACAAATAAACCAGAGTATAAAAATATAAATTAGCTACAAACACATCGATACCTTGCAATCACTGCCATAGTGCACAAACAAACCGTCGTGCACCACACAGAAATATTTTTTACTGATTGTGCTCATTTGGATTATCAGTGAAGGAGGTTTATTATCGTTCGATACCTTATTATGGTCTAAGTCTCTTATTATTCAGGGCCCCCTACTGTGAGTCAAGTCTTTATGTGTATGTCTATTTTTCTGGGGCACGCTACCCCATGCATGTGATTTCTTTCCCCGGGACACTGAGAAAAACTTCTTATGAGGCATGCTACCCCTTTTTTTGTGACAACCTGTGCGGCTTGTAATGTCCCGAAACATTGTAGTGTCGATGTTCAATGCAAAGGCAAGTGATTCCATGGGAAGAGATGAGATGATTCCCCACAACCAAATCAAACCCGAGTACCCCAGGGAGAACGATAAAATCCCTAGCTAACCGAGTTAGCAACCCAAGACAACCACTGAGTACCCTATGGAGGACGATAATCCCAAGCTATCCGAGTTAGCTACCCCAAACCAAACACTGAGTACCCAGGGTGGACGATACATGAAACGCTCGTATCCCAAAATAACCAATTTAATTATTTATGCCATGTGAAATGACAAAATTGTCCTACTACAGTGGGATATGATACAAAAAAGATAATCATCATTTACATATGCAACATTTTACTCAATACATTATATAATAATCGAGTATGCAGCGGAAGATAAACACATATGATAACATGTATGCAACATACTCTCTGGATCTGACCCAATGAGGAGATAACACCGCCACCTGCTGCTATGCACCACTGCTCAATGAGCAGTCAACCTGTAAAAGATGTGAGGCAATGAGACCAACCACTGTCTCACCACAAACAAATAAACCAGAGTATACAAATATAAATCAGTTACAAACATATGGATACCTGGCAATTACTGCCACAACGCAAAAACAAATCGTCGAGCACCTCACAGAAATATTCTTTACTGATTAAGCTCATTTGCATTATCAGTCAAGGAGGTTTATTATCGTTCGATACCTTATTATGGTTTAAGTCTCTTATTATTTAGGGGCCCCTACTGTGAGTCAAGTCTCGGTAGCGTATCTGGCCAGATCCGGGTGTGAAGACCCAAATGTCGTACCTCAGAAGGGGTAGATTCTGAGGCCAAAACCACCGAAAAACCTCGAGTGGTCGCTAGCTTCCTGAGGGTGCGCTCAAACACACCTAACTGGTGCAAGTCTTCCAGGGGTGCCCCTACCTTCCCTTGGGATAACCCTGCTAAACCGCATAATGTGACCCGAGGGTAGCCAAACCCTCCCTCGGGGCTACCGATCAACTTCACAGTAGAATTTTTAGTATTTTGTTCTCAGTTATTCTTATACATTTCTCTATGCTGCACATTATGTTTTCCCAGGGATGTGTGAACCTTATGTGTTATTCATATATCCGGGCCTTTGGCCCATATAACATCACTCTATCACCAAAACATAATATCATGTTATAATTCCATAAAAAAATATCTCATGCGTAATGTGAAAGCAACAGGCACACAATTCCAAACACCGCAATTCTTAATTGTATTACACAGTACAAACAGAGTACTAGCACAACAGGCATACATGCAAACAGCATTCAGTGCCAAACAAAGATTCCACATCAGTTATTATCATTATTATTTTCCAATTATTGTAGGCAGTAAAGCACACAAAGGTTTATATTTCCTCACCTAGGCTATATCAATTGTCTCGGAAGCCGAAATCTCGTTCCGCCTCAACATTTCTTATATTATATCAAAGGAAAAGCGACTACATATAAGGTACGCATACAAAAATTATGAATGCACTCTAAAACATACTTATATCGATTTATCATCTCGAGTCCTCAAATCTTTATTATGCATAAAGCCCATATCAATAATAGTCATCGGGTTTAATTACCCATTGGGCCTATAGCCCATCTTAAATTAGTTACTCTTTATTGGACCAAAAGCACATACCATATCCATGATTCATATAGAGTTATTGGGCATGGGCCCTGTCCGGCACAATAATCAAACTAACTCATAAACCCGAGCCTAACCTTACTGGCCTAACAGTTCTATCCGAGTCCGACAAATTCCGGCCACACTACACTCGGTGTCCATTATTCCATTTAATTTTATTTTAATACACAACTAAATGCATTTACAGTACATGACCTTTACAAGAATTTATGATGCACGTCATTGCCCGAAAATTACCGTGTAATACTGGAATACACATCCTCTCACTAGAACAGTGCCCGAGCCCTCACCGATAAATCCCGAGCTCGCCGAAATTTCCACAACTTGCTGGCATGGGCAAAGCATCATCAAGAACAAGGCAACCAACATCACCTCAACCGTATCCACTAGGAAACAAACTAGTAAAAGTAAAGAATTGTCGAAAATGCTTACCGAACAACGCAAACCTGACCCGTTCAGAAATTGGATCTGCCCAGATACGTTAAACTGCACCAATCCGCAACTTGAACCTTACTGCTTGGAACAACCCATGCAGCAGTAGCACCAAGCTAACCTAATACCAACAAAGTCGGTTGGCCATCGAAACCACCGCACACCCGCCAAGACCAGACTCGTCCGGTCACCCACAAATGCCCGACAATCAACGCCATCCACCACCTCCAGTTGAACCCAGACCCGCAACATAATGACCAAACAACAACCAACATCAGCTTAGAAAGCACAAGAAGGAGAAGAAGAGAAGAATGGGGGTCTGTGACTTACAAGACAGAAGCGATGGCCGCGGCGACTACTCACGCCCACACGCAGACGCTCTCCGTCGCAGCAGCCTTCCCTCCTACTCACAACGGCAATGGCGACTAAGGAGGAAGAGGAGAGGAAGATGAACGGCAGCTGCGGCGGTGCGACGACTGCAACATAGAGCACGGCTTGAGTCCACACACCCATTACTATCCTCCTTCCTTCCTCAATGCAGTGGCGGTGTGCGACAATTCGAAGATGATGGCGGTGCAAAAGAGAAGAGATGGAGTTGGCGGCGAGATAGAAATGGGGTGAAGAGAAAAAAAACAAAAGGAAAGAAAGAGAGACTAAAAGAGGAAGAAAATCGAGAACCGATTAGTGCCACGAATCGGGAAAAAGGATTTCGTGGGAGAGAAAATCGGGAAGACGTGAGAGAGAGAGAGCAGCTATGGCAGAAAAGAGAAGAGAAGAGAAGAAAATGAAGGAAAGAGGAAAAGAAAGAAAAGGGTAAGGGTATTGACCTGCCTTAACCAAAACAATGCCGTTTAGGTTTTGGGCGCGGTCAACCCGCCCATCAAGTCAGCATCTCTTGTTTCTGTTTATTTTTTTTTTAACCAAACGATGTAGTTTCAATTAAAACAACGGCAACCCCGTGTTTTGCCCCGAAGCGCGTTTGTTTCCAACGAAACCCGAGCAAGATATAATACCAACTTAAAAATTAATATATCCAAGGAAAATAATTTATTTTCCAAGACCCAAACCGGAAAATTCTGCAAGGGTGAAATTGAAAATTAAATTCCGAAAATCTAAAAAAAATTCCATAGAAAGTTAAATACCGAAAACTCGGGGCGTTACAGTTCTACCCCACTTAACAAAATTTCGTCCTCAAAATTTACAGATTAAGTCAAGCATTCAAGTGCTTAACTGGCACAAGAAGTGTGATCCGGTATCAAAGTACCGTTTGCCGAAACTACCAAGTAGAACCACAAGAACTCCGAGATACCAAGTCAATCATCGACTTTAGCCAAACATGCTCAATAGAGCCTAAGATCAAAGCACTAGCCCAAGTATCCAAACAGCATCACCACTGATAATACCAGAATCCATAAACAATTTCATTTATCATCATAGATACTTACTCAATCAAATATATAATCTATTAGGCATAGCATCAGGTATTAGAACTCACCATTGTTACCTAAGTTACAAGATCATCATTCCTACTCTGAATATGTCGAGATAAAAAATCCATAATCATTTCATATTCCGAACCTCAAGCATATCCTTTATCTCACACTAGAATTAGCCAAAAATTGTATATAACCCGGATCATACCTTAGGCATTAGGACCTAATCGTTATCGAAGTATCACAATTATAATTCTACACCTTGGATTCCTCAAGACCCAAACACCTTACCTAACTCATGCTTATAAATCTATCCCTTAAGCCTTTCTTAACACGAACATCAAAATCTCTTTGATGAAGAACTTAAAACATCACGATTTCTCTCATCAGATAGCTATCTAGCAAACGATTCACAATACTCGAAATCACCTCAAGAGAATCCAAACCTCAATATGAGCATACTATAGGCATCCTCACCCAACACATAAACTATATCCTCAACAGAAGTAATATGATCAAACTTTCCTTTTAAGTCACCTTTAATACCTCAAATGTCAACATAGTTACGTACCTCAAGTATCATGGAAAGATAATTTCCAAATATACAATTTGATCAATCTCAAATTAATTAAAGAATTTATCAGCTCGAACCCGATCAAGATTTCATCCATATAAAATCATTCGCAAGCAAACTCAAATCCTCGAGCTCAAATAATTAGACCACAAATAACATGATCTCCAAAACCACAAGAATAATTTCCACAAGCGTCATATCAGATCATGTCTTAACAGATGTAACATCCAAAAGCAAATCGATGGTTCTTACTTGTATTGGCCAGTTCCACACAAACACGAAACGTAAGCAAAGAGTCGAGAGTTGACACCGACTCTGACAAAACACTGGATATTCCATAAATCAAACTTCGCTACAGCCTAAGCTGTAAAGACAAGCATGTCATTTCAACGACAATACCGGGTCACTCCAACCCTCAGCAGCTGCGTGTCCTCCACCGGATCCATATATGAATGCATATAACAATGTAAGAGACAACTCTTAAAGGAGCAGACTCATGCACATAAAAGCACAAAACGTATCAACACATCCCCAAGGACCTACAGCCTGCTCTGCTACCAACTAAAATGCTTGTATCCTAAAATAACCAATTTAATTATTTATGACATGTGAAATGACCAAATTGTCTCCGTGCCCCAGGATACGATACAAACAAGATAATCATCATTTACATATGCAACGTTTCATTCAATACATTATATAATAATCGAGTATGCAGCGGAAGATAAACACGTATGATAACATGTATGCAATGCACCCTCTGGATCTGACCCGAGGAGGAGATAACACCGCCACCGGCTGATATGCACCACTGCTCAATGAGCAGTTAACCTGTAAAAAACGTGAGGGGGTGAGACCAACCATAGTCTCAGCACAAATAAATAAACCAGAATATACAAATACAAATCAACTACAAACACATCGATACTTGGCAAACACTGCCATAGTGCACAAATAAACAGTCGTGCACCACACAGAAATATTCTTTACTGATTGTGCTCATTTGGATTATCAGTGAAGGAGGTTTATTATCGTTCGATATCTTATTACGGTTTAAGTATTTAATTATTCAGGGCCCCATACTGTGAGTCAAGTCTCAATAGCGTATATGGCAAGATCCGGGTGTGAAGACCCAAGTGTCGTACCTCAGAAGGGGTAGATTCTGAGGCCAAAAGCATCGATAAACCTCGAGTGGTCGCTAGATCCCTGAGGGTGGGCTCAGAAACACCTAACTAGTGCAAGTCTTCTAGGGGTGCACCTACCTTCCCCTCGGATAACCATACTAAACCGTATAATATGACCCGAGGGTTCCCAAACCCTCCCTCGGGGCTACCGGTCAACTTCACAGTAAAATTTTTAGTATTTTATTCTCAGCTCTTCTTATACATTTCTGTGTGCCGCACATTATGTTTTCCAGGGATGTGTGAACCTTACGTGTTATTCTCATGTCTGGGCCGTTGGCCCATATAACCTCACACTATCACAAAAACATAATAACATGTTATAATTCCATAACAAATATCTCATGCATAATTTAGGCATGTGAAAGCAACAGGCACGTAATTCCAAACACCACAATTCTTAATTGTATAACACAGTACAAACAGAACAGTTGCACAACAGGCATACATGCAAACAGCATTCAGTGCCAAACAAAGATTCCACATCAGTTACCATCATTATTATTTTCTGAGTGTTGTAGGCAGTAAAGCATACAAAGCTTTATATGTCCTCTCCTGGGCCATATCAATTGTTTCGAAAGCCGAAGCCCCGTTCTGCCTCAACATATCCTATATTATATCAAAGGAAAAGCGACCACATATAAGGTACGCATACAACAACTGTGAATGTACTCTAAAATGTACTTATATCGATTTATCATCTTGAGTCCTCAAATCTTTAATAGGCCTAAAGCCCATATCAATAATAGTCATCGGGTTTAGTTACCTATTGCGCCTAAAGCCCATCTTAATCTAGTTATTCATATAGAGTCATTGGGCATGGGCCCGGTCCGTCACATTAATCAAACTAACTCTTAAACCCCAGTCTAGCCCTACCAGCCCAACCGATTTAAACGCCCGTATCCCAAAATAACTAATTTAATTATTTATGACCTGTGAGATGACCAAACTGTCCTTCTGCCTCGGGATACGATAAAAACAAGATAATCGCCATTTAAATATGCAACTTTTTATTCAATACATTATATAATAATCGAGTATGCAGCGGAAGATAAACACTTACGATAACATGTATACAATGTACCCTATAGATCCGACCCTAGGGGGGAGATAACAATGCCACCTGTAGATATGCACCACTGCTCAATGAGCAGTTAACCTGTAAAAGACGTGAGGGGGTGAGACCAACCACTGTCTCACCACAAACAAATAAACCAGAGTATACAAATACAAATCAACTACAAACACATCGATACCTGGCAATCACTGCCACAGTGCACAAACAAACCGTCGTGCACTACACAGAAATATTCTTTACTGATTGTGCTCAGTCGGATTATCAGTGAAGGAGGTTTATTATCGTTTGATATCTTATTATGGTTTAAGTATCTTATCATTCAGGGCCCCCAACTGTGAGTCAAGTCTCGGTAGCATATCTGGCCAGATCCGGGTGTGAAGACCCAAGTGTTGTACCTTAAAAGGTGTAGAATCTGAGCCCAAAACCACCGATAAACCTCGAGTGGTCGCTAGCTCCCTGAGGGTGTGCTCAGACACATCTAACCGGTGCAAGTCTTCTAGGGGTGCACCTTCCTTCCCCTGGGATAACCATGCTAAACCGCAAAATGTGACCCAATGGTACCCAAACCCTCCCTCGGGGCTACCGGTCAACTTCACAGTAGAATTTGTAGTATTTTATTCTTAGTTATTCTTATACATTTTGTGTGCTGCACATTATGTTTTCCAAGGGATATTTGAACCCTATGTGTTATTCTCATGTCTGGGCCATTGGCCTATATAACCTCACACTATCAGTAAAACATAAGAACATGTTAAAATTCCATAACAAATATCTCATGCGTAATTTAGGCATGTGAAAGCAACAGGCACATAATTCCAAACACCACAATTCTTAATTGTATTACACAGTACAGACAGAATAGTAGCACAACAGGCATACATGCAAACAACATTCAGTGTCAAACAAAGATTCCACATCAGTTATCATCAATATTATTTTCCAATTATTGTAGGCAGTAAAGCATACAAAGGTTTATATTTCCTCACCTGGGCCATATCAATTGTCTCGGAAGCCGAAGCCTCGTTCCGCCTTAACATATCCTATATTATTTCAAAGGAAAAGCGACCACATATAAAGGTACGCATACAACAATTATGAATGTACTCTAAAACGTACTTATTTTTATTTATCATCTTGAGTCCTCAAAGCTTTATTAGGCCTAAAGCCCATATCAATAATAGTCATTGGGTTTAATTACACACAGGGCCTAAAGCCCTTCTAAAATTAGTTACTCTTTATTGGACCTAAAGCACATACCATATCCGTGATTCATATAGAGTTATTGGGCATGGGCCCGGTCCGTCACAATAATCAAACTAACTCATAAACCCGAGCCCAGTCTTACCGGCCTAACATACTGAAACGCCAGTATCCCAAAATAACCAATTTAATTATTTATGACCTGTGAAATGACCAAACTGTCCTTCTTCCCCGTTATACGATACAAACAAGATAATCATCATTTAAATATGCAACATTTTATTCAATACATTATATAATAATCGAGTATGTAGTGGAAGAAAAATACATATGATAACATGTATACAATGTACCCTATGGATCCGACCCGAGGAGGAGAAAACACCGCCAGCTGCTGATATGCACCACTGCTCAATGAGCTGTTAACCTATAAAAGACATGAGGAGGTGAGACCAACCACTATCTCACCACAAAGAAATAAACCAGAGTATACAAATACAAATCAACTACAAACACATCGATATCTGGCAATCACTGCTACAATGCACAAACAAACCGTCGTGCACCACACTGAAATATTCTTTACTGATTGTGCTCATTTGAATTATCAGTGAAGAAGGTTTATTATCATTTGATATTTTATTATGGTTTAAGTATTTTATTATTCAGGGCCCCCTACTGTGAGTCAAGTCTCGGTAGCATATCTGGCCAGATCCAAATGTGAAGACCCAAGTGTCGTACCTCAGAAGGGGTATATTCTGAGGCCAAAACCACCGATAAACTTGGAGTGGTCGCTAGCTCCCTGAGGGTGCACTCAGACACACCTAACTGGTGCAAGTCTTTCAGGGGTGCACCTACCTTCCCCTAGGATAACCATGCTAAACCGCATAATGTGACCCGAGGGTACCCAAACCCTCCCTCGGTGCTACCGGTCAACTTCACAATAGAATTTTTAGTATTTTATTCTCAATTATTCTTATAAATTTATGTGCGTGACACATTATATTTTCCCAGGGATGTGTGAACCTTATGTGTTATTCTCATATCCGGGCCTTTGGCCCATATAACCTCACACTATCACTAAAACATAATTCCATAACAAATATCTCATGCATAATTTAGGCATGTGAAAGCTACAGGCACACAATTCCAAACACCACAATTCTTAATTGTATTACACAGTACAAACAGAACAGTAGCACAACAGGCATACATGCAAACAGCATTCAGTGCCAAACAAAGATTCCACATCAGTTATCATCATTATTATTTTCCTTGGGATTGCATGCCGGATAGCATGGTATATGCGGTCTAGCATATGGGTTTGGGACGTCTAGTTCTACCTCCTTGTTTCTACCTCCCCCTTTCTACCTCCCTCTTTATCTCTCTCTCTCTCTCTCTCTCTCTCTCTCTCAGTGATTGTATTTGGCTTACGCCCTGATTATATTGGGCTTATGCCCTAGTTGTCTCTTGAGACGGGACCGTGCTCGACGCACACTGTAGAGGGCCCTAATAAATAATCAACCGTAATGACGATAACTTACAATTATAATAAGATGACTAAAGACAAGTGTTGGGTTGAAGTCTGATGATGACTTTGCGTTGTGCATTGTGACTTGTTTGTGCACTGTTGTTGCTACTGCCTAATGCCGGCGTATTTGTAGTTGATTTGTAGTTGTATACTTTGGTTTATTTGTTATGGTGAGACAGTGGTTGGTGTCACCCCTCACATCTTTACATAGGTTACTTGATCATCGGTTAGGAGTATGTATCGGTAGGTGGCGGTGCTTTCCTCCTTGGGTCGGATCCATAGAGTTCAGTTCGTACATGTCACTTTATGTTATTTTTGTCTTCTATTGCATACTCATTTCTTTGTATAAATTATTGTATGGTTATACATTGATTTTTTTGTTTGTATCGTATCCCGAGTAGAAGGACAATTTTGACTTTTCACACGTTATAGTTAATTTACTGTATATTTTGGGACACGGGCATTTCAGTTGGTAGCGGAGCAGGCTATAGATCCTTGGGGATTTGTTGATATGTTTTGTGCTTTTATGTGCATGAGTCAGCTCCTTCTTGAGTCGTATGTTGCATTGTCATACGCATTCATATAGTGTGTCGTACTACGGATCCGGTAGAGGACATGCACCTGCTGAGGGTCGGAGCGACCCGATATTGTCGTTGATATGATATGCTTACCTTTACAGCTTAGGCTGTTGGAAGGTTTGTTTTGTAGAATATCCACTGTTTTGCTAGAGTCGGTGTTAACTCTTGACTCTTGGTGTATGTTTCGTGTCTGTGTGGAACTGGCCAATACAAGTAAGAACCATCGGTTTGCTTTTGGATGTTACATTTGTCAAGAGATGATTTGAAATGATGGTTGTGGAAATGATTCTTGTAAACTTGGTGATCATGTTAGTTAAGGAATGATTATCTGAGCTTGAGGACTTGAAATTATTTGCGAATTATTATAAGGATTAACTCTTGTTTAGAGTTCCTTCTTGAATTAATGTTTGAGGTTGATTTAATGGTATATTAATATCTTTAATGATAAATGAGATTTGATATATTATTGGTGATTGTGATTAAAAAGTTCTGATCATGAATCTTTGTTGAGGTTATATTCCTTGTGTTGGATGGGGAATGCTGATAGTATGTTCATATTGAGGTTTGATTTTTGAGGTGATCTCGAGTATTGTGATTCAATTGCTAGTTTGTTAAATCATATGATGAGAGATATAGTGACGTTTTAAGTTCTTCATTAAAGAAACTTTGATGTTCATTGTTAAGTGTGGGTTTAGCGATAGATTTATAAGTATGAGTTATGCAAGGATGTTTGGGTCTTAAGGAATCTAAGGTATAAAATTATAAGTATGATCCTTCGGTAATGATCGGGTTCTAGTGTCTAAGGTATGATCCGGGATATAAACAATATTGGCAGAATTGGTGTGAGATAAAGGAAATACTTTGAGGTTCAGAACATGAATTAGATTATGGATTTTTGGTCTTGAGGTATTCACAGTGGGAGTGATGATCTTGTTACTTAGGTAACAATTTTGGGTTCTGTACCTGAGGATATATATTATGGTTTAAAAGAATTGGATATATTGGATTGAGGGATAATAAATGAAATTGCTTATGGATTCCGGTATTATCAATGGTGATGGCGATTGGATAAAACTCTTGGGTTAATGCTTTGATCTTATACTCTATGGATCATGTCTGACTTAAGTCGATGGCCGACTTGGTATATCGAAGTTCTTGCTTGGAAATGTGATATGATGGTCATGATGGTTCTTCTTGGTAGTTTTGGCCGATGGTACTTTGATACCGGATGATACTTGTTTGTGTCAGTTAAGGACTTGGTTGCATGACTTATTATGTAAATTTCGTGGACGAAATTTTGTTAAGTGGGGTAGAACTGTAACGCCCCGAATTTTTGGTATTTAATTTTTATAAAATTTTCGAAATTTTCAGAATTTTATTTCCAATGTTACCCTCGAGGAATTTTTAGATTTTTGGCCAAGGAAAATATTTATTTTTTCTTTGGGAATATGTATTTTTTTGTTGGTTTTGTCCCTAGTTTGGGTTTCACTGGAAATAAAACGTGTATTAGGCTGAAACACAAAGTTTGACGTAGTTTGGGGTGAGATTGCGACGCTTTGGAGGTAAAAAAGAAAAGAAAAGAAAAAAACATAAAGGTTGACTTGGAAGGCGGGTTGACCGCGCCCAAGACCAAAACAACGTTGTTTTGGTCCTGGCCGGCCAAACCCTAACCTTCCTTTTTCTTTTCTTTCTTTTCTTTCCTCACTCTTTTTCTTTTCTCCTCTATTTTCCCGATCCGAGCTGCCGCCCCCGATTACCTCTCCTCCGTATTTCTTTCCCACGATCTCCCCTTCCTGAGTCATGCCAATTGTTAGGTTTCGGGTACACAAACAGGGAGTTAACACGCAGCGGAATCAAAACCGAAACCATCACAGGGTCCATGTGAAACAACATAAATCGAATAGATGAGATTGAGTACCTGCTTTGGTTGAGATCTTTCACTCAACTTTTTGAGCTGAATCAGTTTAAAACCGGACAAGGAATCCGATTTCTCCAAGGTATCCACACGAACTGTCGATCACCAGGAACCGTCTCACGATCTCTCGTTCGAGCCCTCTTAATCACTCGTCTCACAATGCTAGCTGTTTCTAGAACGGGAAAATAGCTAGGGTTTTCTATCTTTTAACGTGTAAAGACAATTGATCGTCTAACTGACAATATATCAATATATATATGTCGACAGAAAAACCCTAGGTGTCTTGGATTAACCCAAATCATATTTGGGTTGTAATTTTCGGGCTTAATAATAAGCTTATGTTGGGCTTATTATTAATAATCCGAAAGTAGGTCCAAACACTTATCCAAACTCTTTTGAACTCACGACACAGATTAACAGTGCTAAGTGTGTGACCCTATAGGCTCTAATCACGTTGGCAATAATTATAAAATCACATTTATAATTATAAACAATGAGCGGTGTCTAGCAACACATCATTGCTACCCAAGTGACAAGATCAATACCGACTCATCAAGCCTTATTACTGTGTCTTTGTCCCTTTGTCTTATAATATCAAGATCAAACACGAGACATGGAATATGTCATTCTCGCATATGTTTAATCTATGGTTTCTTGAATCTGAGTTAACTGTCCAAAACAAATATAATTGATATCCCATATCAATCAATTTGAGCACGGCCAAGCATTTTACAGTTCAACTCTATCAAAGGGCCCAACTGATATATTTCCCATTCCATGGACTAGACAAATTCCATCTTGACCAAACAATTCCCACTACACATTGTATCATGTGCCCAACCATAACTCTAATGTCCACCCAACTACGGGTGACCAAGAGTAATATCAAAGCACATGACTCATATGTTGGGAACCTTGATGATCTCAGGTCTAAGGACAATACTTATAAGAACCACCAATGACAACATGTAATGATCCATGTGGTGTTCTTATGTTGGATCGGTCCAGTCCACAAGTTCCCTAACTTGTACCCGTATGTAGACCTCATATCTCATATGACTCTCAACATACGCTAGTCTTAATTTATTATTACAACCCGTCCATAATAATAATCAACTAGGGACTTTTAAGAGTATAAAATATTCTTGGGTCATAAATATGTCCAAGAAATTTACAAAAATATAAATAAATAAATGAACACATTTATCGGAATAAAACCTTAATCAAATATCATGACTCAAAAAGTAACATAATCATCCAATGATTGGTTTTTGGGCATTACACTAACACCAATTACCCACAATCTCTTCCTTTTCTCTTCTTTTATTCTTTCTCTCAATTTCTATTTTCCTTTTGGTCCCCAGTTTTTCCGGTTCGACTTTTCTCTTCCTCGCACCATCATCCTATCTTTTTCCTACTGTCACGGCTATGTGGTGCTGCCACCGCTGTTCTTCTTCAACGCAGCCGTCACCTTGTTGCCACTCACCTTTCCCACTGTTACCAGACATAGCAGGAGCCAGGGCTTGGTCATGTGAGCGTCTGGGTTAGGACGGAGAGCCCAAAAATGCCACCGACACCATTAATCGGTAAGGCGACTTCCCTTTCCTTTCTTCTCTTTTCTCGTTTCGGGTCTGTGTCGATGGGTGGATTTGTGTTGTGGGTCATGGCTGGACTCATTATCGTGGTAGTGTGCGGCTATTGTGGCTGTGTTGGTTGTGTTGGAGTGTGTTGTTGTTGGTGTTCGGTTGGTGGCTGATGACTATTGTTGACACGATGGCGGTGTAGGATGGATGCGGGTGCTGTTGCGGGGTTCTCTGGCAGTGTTATTGTGAGGCTCGGGCTTGTGCAGTCTAGCGGATCCGAGCTTTATTTTTTCGGTAAGGATCTGAGACCTTTCATCCTCTTTCTTCTCGCTTTATCGAAACGCGTGGTTGTGTGTTGTTTCTCCCGGTAAGTGTTCAGCTATGGATGGTAACGGATGGTTCTGCTCATGGTGGTCCCGGTGGTGGTTTCCGGTTGTGGTGTTGGTCGGATTGGGGGTTATTGTCACAGGATTTGTTTCGGACAGAGGGGGTTGCAGGCTCGGGATTGAGAGTATGCAACAAGTTTGGGTAGATCCAGTTCTGGACTGTCTTCCGGTGAGTTTCTCTGGTAATTGTCCATGCATTTTCAATTCGTTTTTTTGTGGTTCTTTAGCTACTATGTTGGTTTGCATACAGGTTGATGCTGGTGATCTCTTAATGGCAGATCTGTTGTGCTTCGTTTAAGCTATGGTGGAATTTCCGACAGAGCTTGGCTGGAATCCGGTGAGCCCAAATACCGTTCCGATGAGCATCGAAATCGGCAGTGAATGGTATATTCTGAATGATTTAGTGTGTTTCGTTTTTCGAGCATGATTAAGTATTGTTAAGGAGTTTAGTAATGTATTAAAAAGATATGCAATAGTGAAAATCGAGTTTGGAGAGTTGAGTGGCGTGGCCGGAATACGTCCGACGTACATAGTATTTTTATGGCCGGAAAAGTTAGGGCTCGAGAGTATGTTCAATACGGTATTGTGAACAGGACGAGCCTAGACCCAGTTATGTCATGTTAAGAGTATAAGGGCTTTGGGCCCAATGATGATACATTGAACCTTGTATGCATTAATTTGGACTTAATGAGAGAAGCCCAATGGCATAACAAGATTTAATAGTGGATTTATTGATATGAGCTTTAGGCCTAATAAAGATTTGAGGACTCAAGATGATATATCGATATAAGTATGTTTTAGAGTACATTCATAATTGCGTATGTGTACCTTGTATGTGGTCGCTTTTCCTTTGGTATAATATAGGCTTGTCGAGGCGGAACGATGCTTCAAGTTTCGAGACAGTTGATATGGCCAGGTGAGGACTTATAAACCTTTGTATACATTACTGCCTACAATACTCGGCCAATAAACACGGTGCTTGAAGTGGTAAATCTTGTTTGGCATTGTATGCTGTATGTGTGTATGCATGCTTTGTTGATGTGCTTGTTTGAACTTTGTATGACAGTGATGATGCCATTGATGCGGTATGCCTGATTATGTGAATTGTGTGCCAGTGTGATACGATATGCCAATTGAGCATGTTTTGTTTGTTATGCTAAATAACATGATTTATGGTTTGAGGTTCGGTGTGGTGATTTGTGGGCTAGAGGCCCGAACTTGAAAATAAAAGATAAATCCACACAACCCTAGACAATCATAATGTATGGCACACATAACTCGACAAGTATAACTGAGCCTAATCTACAATAAAAATATACTACTGTGGGGCTGTTGACCGGTTGGTTCGAGCAGGCAGTCCCGAAATAATTGCCATATCCGGAGCTGTAGAGGTCGGATTGCTGCGTTCTTGGAGTCTATAAAAATCTGAGAGAAAGCTCTACAAGTTTTATGTTGACGCCAAGCACCAATTCAACTTTCCTTTGCCAGTAATTCTAGCTTGAAAGTAGGCAAAAATTCTACTAAGAAGTGGTAAGCAAGTAGGAGTTAGAGGAGGGCATCAAGAGGTAATCCGGTTTAACTTGCTTGTTGATTTATTGCTATGATTTACTGATGTTGATGATGATGCAAGTGTTATGTGATTCATGCAAGAACTACGTGAGCTTTCAACCCATTATCAGGGGTACGTATGCAGTTTCGAGTGGTGGAAACGCAAGCTCAATTATTTATTTGTTTTCTATTTTGATCTTTGAATTTTGTTTTAATTTTGTTATTCGTGTTACTGTGCATATGGCATTATTGACCATTAATTTCACATGATCTCGCCCTAACATGGATGGGTGCCTAACACCTTCTCATCTATGACAAATCCCCAGGTCCGCATTTTTGGTTCGTCATATCGGTTGCCTTAAGGAGTCATTGGTTACCTAAGGAAGGTTTTTCCTTGCATTTTGCCCAATAATAGAATTCGAGTGGCGACTCCAAAGATGTGGATGACAGTTAAGAAGAAGATGGTGAGGAGGCCCAATAAATTATGGGTCGGGTACTCACAGCAAGAGTGCCATAGCCTAGGGGTTCCCCTCTTCATTTTTCTTCACCCAGAGGGCCACGCACTCTAGTGCACGTCTTTGCACTTTTCAATGTCCCTCTCATCCCCCTCTAAATTTAAAGAAAAGGTTTGATATTTGCCCAATTCAGTCTCTCTTGTCCCTCTTTATGTCGAAATTGGGGCGCAAAGTCGTCGTTTTCCTAAGCATTCGAAGCGCGATTGGTAGTTACCCCTCCCCGCTGGTGTGTCGCTTGTCACAACATCGTTCGAACACGATTGAGTTAAGAAATTGGATAGTACCCCGACTTCCATTAGTTCATCGGGTTAGAACAAGGAGAAGTACCTCAAAGGTAGTTTCTAACCCTTTTATGTGCTTTAATTAAAGCGTTATAATATGAATTTGTGCTAGAAAATGCATGCTTTTGTAAGGCGTCATAATGCCGAATTTTTTATGAAAGTATGCTTGCTAGAATGCTCGTTTTGTTTGAATCATGTGCTTTGTTTGTGTTTAGGGACCGCTAAAAATAAAGGCAGCACCATGAACGTCGCAACCCCAAACGTGGCTCTTGGACACAAACAAAACACAACATTCACACAATCATAGCATTCAATCTAACAAATCATTTTATCGCAATTTTAGCTTTACGATGCCTTACAAAGGCTTGCATTTTCTAACAAGATTTTGGCATTATAATGCCTTAATAAAAGCACATAAGAGGGATTAGAAACTACCTTTGAAAGTATACTTCTAGTTCTTACTCGATGATCTTGTGGAAGTCGGGTTACTACCCAATTCCTAAGCTCAACCGCGTTCTAACTATTGTAGTGAAAAGCGACTCACAAGCGGGGAGAGGTAACTACCAATCCCGCAAGGAATGCTTAGGAAGATGAAGACTCTGCACCCGAATTCTGACTTAGAGGGGACAAGAGATATAGAGGAGGACCAATATCAAAACCATTTTTCAACCTAGTGGGGGACAGAGAGTGAGATAGAAAAATGCAAAGACATACACTAGGAGCGCGACTCCTGGGGTGAAGAAAAATTAAGGGGGGAGCCCCCCATTTATAGCCTTAGGCTATGTCATTCTTGTCATTCTTCAATTCTAAAAATGTGTAATGAAGCCATTGTAAGTTTCCTTAGGCTATATGACATTCATATAAAAGCGGATATATGCAGCGGAAGACAAGGGAAACAACCAAGAACACATGTGAAGCTAGTAAACCGTATAACAATTTTACTTACTTGTAGTGTTAGGATCTTTCACCTAAGCCGGAAACCGAATCAGTAAGAGCAAGAAGAAGACCTGCTCCTCTACGATATCCACACGAACCGTGATCGGCTTCGAGTCGTCACACGAATCAAGCCTCGAGCACTCCCACTTGATGTGCTAGCAACAAGGTAGGAGCTAGTGTGTGTGTTTGGGGTGTTTTGGAATGCTAATGCTCTTGCTTCTTTCACAAAGAAGAAGAACTCAAAGGAGGTGTTTTCAGAGAGTTTTTGGGGCTGCCAAAAACGT